>JBCNJP010000229.1:54433-77832 GCA_039602395.1 Deinandra increscens subsp. villosa | reverse complement strand
GCACCACAATACATGACAAGTTTCTAGTAATATAAAAAAATCACCGTTTGTTTTCCATTCACCAATGATGTACTTGAAATAGTAATCAATTTGGCCCACTATGTTAGCATTCAACAAGGGATCAGAAGATATGTTTTTATGAGGGTAGTCAATTTAACTACCTAGAATACTAATAATATGGGTAGCAAGCGAGTCTGAATCCGATGTGAAGATTAAAAAATTTAATATTCGAGATGGATAATAACATGAACATTCTGGTGTGAGACCTATATATAATTAGTTTTAAAATAAATATGATTTTCGAATGGATGTAAGGGATTAGAGAGTCATATTTAATTTCATCTTGTTACAATGACTTAGTTTTTTCATTAAACATTAGCAAATCAGTTAGTTCTTTAGCTATAATTTATTGGACTTAGCCATTGTGGACTGCAGTCAAAGCTTACTAATTATTTCATTCGTCAAGTTGGTTCCCTTGTTTTGACTTACAACAATGAGGAAGTAACGCCAAATAGTGAACTTAATAATCATATACTTACTGCGAGGAACAACACATGGCGTGCCGATCTGCTCAGCTGCAGCAACCCCAAGAAAATAAAGCATGGTTCCAATTCCAAGTAAGTTAAAAATGTGCCTATCAAATAAACATAGAAAATCTTAGTATACCAATCATCACAACTTAAACTTACAACCCTAAATTACAGTTACCATATTGTTAAAAAAAGAATAAAACACATAATAATTTTGAACTGTGTACCTGTCCTAAGTCAAAGAGAAAAGACAATGCAATCCAAATTTAGTTAACATATCCACTTTTGTGAGCATTTACGGAAAAAGATTAGGAATATAGGAAAAGATGAAATATTCAACTAGAAAAGCAACTAAATTGTTTCTTTCAAGAAAAAGTGACAAAAATATTTATAAGGAAGGATGAAAATTCAATTAGAAAAGCTACTAAACTGTTTCTTTCAGAAAAATGCGAAAATAAAATTTAAAGAGAAGCTGGTAAAGGCATTTACTGAAAAATGTAATATGTTACAACAAAACTCTTTCAACTATAATCAGCAGGCACAAAATTTTTAAACCTACACGGCAGAGAACAAAAATTTGACAAAAGTTCATACGCTAAAGATGCGGTCCAAATGAAAGAAAAGGAAAAGACTAACTTCCTCATGTACCAAATTCCTTGCTTATTATGCTAAATCACCTCACACTATCATATGCTAAAGATCTAGTGCCAATGAAAGCCTTAAAATAAAAGTAACAATTGATAATCATATCAGTATTAACCTAATGGTAAGCATAACTTTTTCAAATCACATGTCTTAATCCATCAAGTACAAAGGAATGAACTCACATACCAACACTACGATTCCAAATTAAAGATAATTACATAAGAACTTTATGAATTGAGAATCATAAAACAATCACTACTAGAAAACAACAAAATTTCCTACGAAATTTTCCGACGAGATCAGTTTGATCGGAAATTCCAACTATTTTCGAGATACTTCCGAGCAAATCTTATATTATTATAATTATTATAATAATTATATAATAAAATGATATTTCCGAGAAAATTCCGAGGAAACTTATATTATTATAATATTAAAAGAGTTTTCCGAGAAATTTCCGAGTATAACTATATTATTATAATATTAAATCTCACAAGAAATTTAAAAGAAGATACCCAAAAAATATTCCGAGGAAAATCCGAGTACAATTCCCGCAAATATACCCAAAAAATTTGAAGTCCCGTAAATAATATACCTAAGAAAATATTTGAGCGTACAGTGGATATGAATTCAGCTCCCAAATCGCATACTCAAATTCACCTCCGCCGCTCAGCTCCCAAATCCTATACGCCGATCACTGCCGTTCACCGGCGTTCACCGCCGACACCGCCAATCACCGCCGACACCGCCGTCTCCTCCGCACTTCACCTCCGCCGTTCTTTTCTCCGTTCGTCCATCTCACTTCTACGTTAGGTAAAACCCTAATTTGTCCATCTCACTTCTCCGCCATTCATATTCTATAAATCAATCGACAGTAAATCAATCTATCTTAAGAAGGCATCGATTCTGCAACTTACTCAAAGTTTAACTTGATGTTTCTTCGATTCTGCAATTTGAAGTTATATTTAGTCTAACTTGTTGTTATTATGTGTTAGTAGTTTGATGTGATTATGTGTTAGTAGTTGGTATATTATGTGTTGATAGTTGAATAAATTAATTGCAGAAATATGACATTCATATTACGTGTCTTTAAACTCTAACTTGATGTTAATCTTGTGTTAGTAGTTGGTATATTAGTCATTGTTTGACCGAACTTTGGTGAATCAAACTTTGCAATTCTGCATTTAGCTTATTATATGCATCATCAAGTTTGTATAATTTATAGGTAGATAGATGTGTACAAATCATGTTTAAAGAATCATACTTCCTTTTGTTTTATGTGAGCATATGTTCACTTGTCAGTTGGTTATGACTTTGTCGGTTAGAAGAAATCTGTTTTCCCTTTCCTATATGAATTGAGTGGAGGCAATGATAGTGAAAGCTCATAAAATACAGTTTTATACTTATATCTATAACAACTCTTTTAAGCTTAGTTTTTGTATATCCACTTACTAAGTATCTCATTCCTTTTAGCTGGCAATGATTAAATTGTTAGAGTAATTCTAACAGTTTGTCCAATTAAGCATTGTGTTTGTGCTACAAACTGATTTTTAAGGTAATTATCAACCACCCATGATTTAAATCTGCTTACAGAAAACTTGCTCATAAGTTAGTTTGTTTCTGCTTTGCATTAGGTTATATTCTGTCAATTGGTTTATTATTGGTAATTTGCAAAGTTCTTTAGAAATTTGTTGGGTAATTCTTTATGACTCGGAATTGTAGTGGTTTGCATGTGTGTTCTTGGTAATGAATTGCTCTTGGGTGAGTTTACCTTCTGTTCAAGTGATTTTTCTTCTGTTTTTACTGCAATTTTGGGACTGAACCAAAATTGTTAGTGTGTTTCTGTATTATGTTGAACATGATACATAATATGTTCCTTTTTCATGTAGGGTGCAGATGGGGTTGATTTAGAAATGAATTTAAATGGAAAGCCTTCTGTCAGGATGATGATGGTTTTGATGGCAGGGTATGTTAATGTTTACATATGTTCCTTTTTGCAGCAATATACTCCCCCGCCTGCTTCTATTACATTGCTATTCTATGGTTTTGAGGTCATATGAAATGTTTTCCCACTCGCCTTAAGCGGGGCGTGCTTTTTAAAACCAAGATCGTTTTATATGTCTCTAAATTAGAACATATCTAACAAACCTTTATAAGCTGTGACCGGAATTGTTTACTTGATTTGTGATTATTTACATAGAGTTTTAACAACCATCAAATGGCCAAGTTGAAGAAAAGTGAGGCATTAACTCTTGAAGGGGAGAAAGAGATTCAACAGGTTGTTCCAAGAACAGTTATCTTCATCCTTTTAGTTTTTACTCCATAATTTTATTTTCCACTTTCATAATAATCTGATTAACTTCCAAAGGTTGCAGAATCAGTCAATGAGCTGGCACAAATCATGAAGGATCTTTCAGTCCTTGTAATCGACCAGGTCAGCAAGCAACATTGACTGGCACAAATCATGAAGGATCTTTCAGTCCTTGTAATCGACCAGGTCAGCAAGCAATAAACATTTTATACAAATCGTTTGTAATTTTTCCATGTCCATTAACTGAAACTAATTTCACAAGCAGGGAACTATCATTGACAGAATAGACTACAATATACAAAATGTTGTAGTGACTGTGGATAAAGGCCGTCAACAGCTACAAAAGGTTAGATTGTTATTTTAATACTTTTATCATATCAATTATATAACCATTATTAAAAAATGTTGGACAAAAGTGTTAGCGGGTCAACCCAACATGTTTTGACCAGTACAAAGAAAATACTCGTTTTGAACCGGATTCATTTTGGTAGCTCTTGCATGTTTCATTGATGTGTAATATTTGCAGGCAGAGAGAAATCAGAAACAAGGGGGAATGGTAATGTGTGCTTCAGTACTTGTGATCCTGTACTTGTGGCGTCTCTCTCTAACAAGACTATTTAATATCGCTAACACGCGAGATGCATAAAAGATCAAGGGACCCGTACGTATATAGAGTTTAGGAGTTCAAAATTCTCCCTCTTATTTTTTTTTTTGGTTTAGTAATATGTAATGGATATTTATTGATTTCTAGTTTATGATAATATCATGTGGTTGAAGTAATTGTTTAAGCAATATGTGAAAGTCAGTTGGATTTATGGTTTAGTAATATGTAAGTGTATTATTATCATTTATATTTTTGTTGTTTTTAAAAAAATATGGAAATATTTATTTTTGATTTTTTTATAATAAAAAAATTCCTCGAAAAATGGTTGGAAAGATAAAGTAAAAAAAAATTAGTTTCCTCGGAAAATGGTCAGAAACGTCAAAACAAAAAATAATTTTATTATCCTCGGAAAATAGTCTGAAAGCTAAAAACAGGAAATAATATATTTTCGTCGGAAACTGGTCGTAAAAAAATAAAAATTAAATAAATATATCTTCGTCGGAAAATGGACGGAAAATTTCGTCTGAAATTGGACGGAAATTTTTCCCACGAGCGATTATCCGACCAGAAACGTTTTTCTCGCAAATTTGACGGTATCGGGGTTTTCCTATGCATTTCCGACCAAATATTGCGTAGGAAAAGTCCCAATTTTCTAGTAGTGTTAATAGATATGAGAACTAATCTAGAAATTAGGAAAAAAGAAAGAAACGAACTAACTTCACAGCAAGTTTTCTAAAGAAGGTCCCTTTGAACCCTTAAAACCTCATATGAGTCTCTTTGATTTGCATCTACATGAGTGGAGTAATAAAAAAAACTAAAACCCTACTTAGGGATTTTTCTCTAGCAAGAGGATCGACAATGGTGGAAACAATAGGGAGCAAACTTACCAGAAAAAAAAAGAAATACTTCTGAAGCGGATTTTGATGATTAGAGACTGATAAAGCAAGATACAGAGCAGTTTTGATGTGCGTGTACATCTTCAAGGCTTCTGTTATGGTTCTTTATGCCTACATCTTCAAATTAACAATTACCCCTCTATAAAAAGGCCTAGTATTAATGAAATTTGGGGTTCTTTATGTCTGCATCGTTAAGTCATTGGAACCAATCGAGGTTAAAAAAATAGGTCATGATAATTCAGGTCAAAATCCAAGGAAAATGGAAACAAAAGCTTGCACAAGGGACCAAAACAACCAATGTTTTGGTCAAAATCCATGATGGATCCCTGAAGAAATTTCAACAACGATTGCGTAGAAAATTACCTGAATGGCCAAACACGAACAACGATTGCATAGAAAATTACCTGGATCCCTGAAGTAATTTCAAACAAGAACAACGATTGCGGCTTTGAATGTATACGATTCGTACGACTACTGTGTAGGCAACCAAAAACAAGAAATTTCATCAACGAAATCTTTAAGGACAGAGCTTAACCTCAAACGAATAGAATGATTTTGTGGTACCTGACTTGCTAACTACACACGATCGGAAGTCGGACAGAAGGTCAGAACCGAAGAAGCGCTAGCTGACTCCGAGCAGTTGTGGTGGAGTGATTTAGGTTTTTAGCTAGGCTGAATAGAGTGGTGGTTGCAGTTGTATGAGAGATCTAGGGGATTAGGGCTTAAGATGTTGAGCGATTCTGGTGCTTGGAAGGAATCGTAGGGCAAAGTGATTGAGGTCGGAGACATCGTCGGTCTAATGAGGCAGGGGCGAGGAACGGTGGAACGGTGGAACGGTGTGAGCGGGCAATGAAAATTAGGGCATGTGTTTTTGGGGAAAAGCTAAGGGAGGCAAGTGTATTGAGGGGGAATGAATATTTTAGGGTAAAAATTGGGCGGAAATAAAATTCATTTTGGCGGGAAGATTATAAAATGACGGAATTTATTTTTGCGCTTGACGCGCGTGAAAATTATGTCCTCCGCGTTTTTATTTTTTTTTCAAATGACGAAATATTTATGACACGCAAAAATGCGCGTCATCTACCCACTGAATTTTGTAAAATTTTGTTAAATACGACAGTTTTTTTATGACGCTTGTTTTTGCGCGTCATAAATTTCTGAGTGTCATTGTTCGCGCGTCAAGGAAGGGGTTATTTCTAGTAGTGAATTGATGTATCCAGAACTACACCTAAAAAGAGCTACTTTATCCTAGACCTAAACCTAGATATAGACACACCTAAATTTACCGAAAATACCTAAACTAGACCGAACCTAAAGGCAAATGTACCTATTGGTGGTAGTATAGCTTATGTAAGACCAGATATCGAACCTTAGAGACACTATGTAGCTAGACTCAACTAAGGACTTAAATAGAAAATTTGAATAATTAGGAAAAATTGAGAATTTGGTTTTGAAGATTTAATTAACTAAATTAACTAACTTTAACTAATAAGCAACCTAAACTGGAAACCTAGGAGATATTATGTCACACCCCCAATTTCCACTAATGGAGTTTTACTGTGTGGGGCGTGATAAACCAGTACCCCAGTCCATTAGTTACACCAAACAACCATTAGAGATAAATTGTTGTATTTTATTAAGACATAAAATAAGAGTTTTACAATGCGGAAGCACAAATGAAACAATGTCATTTGAAATAAAGTAAACTATACAAAAATCGTGACAGGATTTGAAGGACTCATGCATGCATACTCGTGATACTCGAACACCTGCGACCTGAGAGAAACATGTTTAAAAGAAAGTGTCAACCAAAGATTGGTCAGTTCACAGGTTTTGATATCAAGTTCAGTTTTCAGTCTATGGACCCAACAAGCATACAATCCATACATAAGTTGTAAAGTTTATACCATATTTACATATCGTAGGTAGCTAACCTAAAGTTTCATGTCACCTAGATAGTTCGCAACCGAAGCTAACTGAAAATGTTTATGAAAAATCCTTACGTGTTTTGCCTTCCCCGTCATAACAACGGTATGTGGACTTTAGTTTGTAAGTTTAGCAATCTAGTGCATGTGATATGTCAGAAATATGAAAGCTGTCTAAAAACAGTAAATAAGTTTTGCATGTTCTCTCCCCTAAAAGAAAATAAAAGAAGTAAAGTGGGGCCGTGAAACTCACCTTAGGGTGCACAACAAATTCCAGATAATAATCACAGCAAAAATAGCAAATAGTAGTTTGTTCTACCAATCACCTAACGAGCATAACGATATAAGTCTGTGTTCAATTAGAAAACGTTTAAGTCTACCATAAATGACGAAAAAAAATGATCGTGAGGTCCGGAACGAGCCAAGGATGACACGCTTGCCAAAACCGAGCGATTATAGAAATAACACGAAAAATTTAATATGTATTAATAATACATATTTTCTAGGTTCAAAGATTCAAAATAAATCTATACAATATATATGTAAACCAAATGCGCAAATGACGTTAATAACTAGATTTCAACGATATATATACACACACACACACATATATATATATATATATATATATATATATATATAATCCGTAAAACAGTCCAACGAGTCTCAGTAGACTAAATATATATATATATATATATATATATATATATATATATAGGGTTAGGTTCAAATGAGAACTTTTTCTTTTGAGAACTTTTGAGAACTTTTGAGAACTAAATCTCAACCACACATTTCAGGGGGGAACCACTACAATTTATGGGAGGGGGGATACATGTAAATAAACTTGTGGCTCAGATTAGTTCTTTTTAGTTCTCAAACCCAATTGGTTCTCAAATGATCCTCTCCCTATATATATATATATATATATATATATATATATATATATATATATATATATATAAACATGTTATATCATGGGGATACGAATATTAGTAAAGAAAACTATAACTTTTATATCAAAAACGTATCCAAAAACCGTTTACTTTATGTTTTAAATTGAAAACGACACTTTTATTATTAACTAAACCATTTCAATAGCTTACGGGTTTTATTATTTACCAATGATAATTTCATGCAAAATTTTAACCTAAACAAATGACTAAATTACAAAAAATAAGCATAAGAGAAAAATACGAAGGTCACTGGGTTCAAACTTGTGACCTCCGTGTTCACAACCAAGGCAAAAACCACTAGGGCACATCCCCAATGGTTAACAGATTCTATCTGGTTGACTTTGTACAACAGGGGGGGGGGGGGGTCAAAATCGGGTTTTAGGGAAAAAAAATCAGGGAAAAGGATGAGGGGGGGGACTCTAACCTGCGCCTCCCGCGAAACATCAGGATCGATTAACCAGCGGACCAGGGCGCAACCTTGAAGAAAATCAGAAACCAATATCTTTATTTCATAGGAATCTGGTCATCTCTTTCACCCTAAACCTAATCTCGCCGGAGTTAAACTCCGGCCGCCGGAAAATTACGAACCCATGAAAAAGATCATCAGAAACGTGCGATTAGCATGAATGGATTATTACCTCGAGTCGAATATGAGAGATTTGCGTGATTATGATGCCGAAAACAAACCTGAACTTTAACCGCAAACTCCGAGCACGGTTACGATTCTCACTACCTTCAACTCCTGGTTGCTCATCGGAGTTTCACGATCACAGTGGGGTGATCTCTGGTGGTCGAATGGTGGTGGTTGGCCGGATTTCCTTTGTTCAGTGGTGGTTTCCTTGTTCCAGCGACATGAGAAAAACGAGAGATATGAGAAGAACGGGAGAGAAAATGAAAGGTATGGTGAAGGTGATTGATACGTGCCTCACTAGCCACATCACCTAATGCCCTCTCATCCTCACTCCATTATTCACGTCCCAGCATGAAAGGAGCAGTTTCCTATTTTTTAGTTTGCCCACTAAGTCATTATCTCATGTTTCAATTTATTCCTATATATGTAATCGTAGTTGTAGTATGAAGAGGAGCAGAAAATTA
This sequence comes from Deinandra increscens subsp. villosa, assembly GCA_039602395.1. NCBI lineage: Eukaryota > Viridiplantae > Streptophyta > Magnoliopsida > Asterales > Asteraceae > Deinandra > Deinandra increscens. The sequence goes on along the minus strand of JBCNJP010000229.1, from coordinate 68,873 downwards.
ATGAAAGTTTAAGTCTTGTTTCTCACTATGTTTCTTGGAGCCTAACCCACTCTACGGGTATATCATTTGGGAGTTTATAAGTTTTCTCCATAAACCTATCAATTGGTGCTTTCATTGACGAATTCACCTATACCATCGCCTCCACCTTTACGTTGTTGCTCGATGAATTGTGGGATACTCTCGAGAAAAACCAACAACGCCTCGTCAAGCTCAACGCTCGCCTCGGTCTACCTCCCCCACCTCCACTCGCTGCTCGTCCACCACTATCACCGCAGCCTATGTCACCTATCCCACCGTCACCACCGCTATCAAAACCGACTCCACCACTAACACCTACACCGCTGCTTGAACCGGTTGCACCACCATCGTCTACATCACCGATTTCAAAATTGCCACCAAAATCTCTTTTATACCCGACCCTAAGTCCCACCGAGCCAAACACACCCAACACCAACCTGAAAATTACCCCACCACCAACTGCCGAAGAACCCTACACCCAAACCTTTTTGGAGTTAGATGACTTATCCTATCCCATTTTAGGAATTCTTTTCCAGAAGCATCGAATTCCTAAGAGTGCGTTTGGTTGTGGAAAACACACTCTGTTTTCCATTTCCGTTTTCTAAGAAAACATGAAAAACAGAAAACACGTTCAAATTGTAGTTTTCCGGAAATTTTTTTCAGAAAAACAGAAAACGGTGTTTTCTAACTTTTAAACTAAAATTGGAAAACACTTTTTTTTGTTTTCCATTTTCCGTTTTCGTTTTTCAAATTTCATAAGTGTTCAAATGTAAGGTTTCTCCCCAAAAAAACACTTTGCCGCTTCTCCATCGTGAACTCTAGCTCCTGCGTTGTGAGCCTAGCTCCACCACTTCGAAGTTTTATGAAGCTTTTATTGGAATCAAGAAATGGAAAACCCATCTTTTGGTTTAGAACGCGTTTTTAAAAATTTCCATGTGTTTTCTAGAGATGAAAAACCCATTTCATTTTCTAGAAAACTGAAAATGGAAAACTGGAAAATGTTTTCCACAACCAAACGCACCCTAAGGAATTCACTTTTGTGGGTTTACCATGATCACCTTAATGTTAACCAAAACAATCAGCCCTATGCCCCACAACCCGTTCCCGGACAAAAGTTACAACCAAATTCGCAACCGTTAACATATGACGTGTGTCGAAGAGATTCGAGACCACCTTGGCAATGTCATCGGTGTCATGTTGTTACCGCTCCAAATGTTGTGGTACGACTCGAATGTCGGCCACCGTGAAAAGAAAATTCCGTTCTTAAGGACAAGAATGTTTTGAAGTCGTGGGGAATGATACGTGCCTCACTAGCCACATCACCTAATGCCCTCTCATCCTCACTCCATTATTCACGTCCCTGCATGAAAGCAGCAGTTTCCTATTTTGTAGTTTGCCCACTAAGTCATTATCTCATGTTTCAATTTGTTCCTATATATGTAATCATAGTTGTTGTATGAAGAGGAGCAGAAATTTAATGAAAGTTTAAGTCTTGTTTCTCTCTATGTTTCTTGGTGCCTAACCCACTCTACGGGTATATCATTTGGGAGTTTGTAGGTTTTCTCCGTAAACCTACCAGTGATTGTGTCCAAATCATTGAAGGAGGCTAGGAGATCAACGGATTCAAGCTGTAACCGATGGCGTTAAGTCCGGTCTTAATGGTTGTAGGTGATCGGTCATGGAGGCGTCGACTGTTACAATTACGAAGTCTCAATAGATTTTATTTGATTGACACAATCAGCCTCTCACTAATTTACAAGTCAAGGGTGGTCTAGGTTTTGGTAATTACAGAAGCAGTCCTCCATATTTATGTAGTATAATTTCAAGTTAAAAAGAATGCAAGATTGACCCCTCAAGGTTTAGAATCCCTACCCATGGCTAACCGACATAACTATATAAAACTCTCACACTACGGAAGCCACTTACTATTTTATTTTTATTTTTTTAAACGCACGGAACCTGATATTTAAATAAATACACCAATTATTATAATTAAAGCTTATAGAATCCGAAGTATATGAATCACATAAAATCATTATATGCAATCACAATAAATCATATAAATAGTTTACATGAAATTATGCAACGATTTATCTAAAAGACTTCACATAAAGTCATAGACGTTTTACGTGAAACAACGTCACATAAAATCGTAAAACATCTAATTCACATGAAATCATAGGTTGTGCATATTGATCATGTTTGTTAGGTTAATCCACCGACGTCTAGAGTGCAATGCTCGTGTAACTATTCTAGTTAATCGAGAAAACGGAAACTACTAAAAGATTACCTAAGTTATTTACGGAGTTAACCTGGAATTACCAGTTGTCACGAATTCAGATGAGAGAGGTATCACCTAGACCTAGAATCCTAATTAACACCTACAACCTTACCTAGCTATGACAACTGATGGTGGCTAGTTCACCTTTTAAGTCCTTCCTAGCAAACAATTCTAATGCTCGGATAATTCCCAATTCAACTATCCTAACCACCTTCGAAATAATCTAAGGCACCTTAAAATAGCGGAGCTACCTCTAATTTGACAATCCTTCTTTTTAGGTTCTTTCCTTACTTTAACTGAACTTAAACTGTAATAAATGTTGTGTGAACATTTATGTGTTGACTATGTTAACCTTAGCAAATTAGGGTTTTGCATAACCGTTACTATACGAGCATGCACTTAAGTTTAAACGTTTGATATTCTATGATTTTATGTAAATCATGCATTTTGATTTCTTGGGAACATTCTGTCATTTCATGCGACGAGTTAAGTTATGATTTTATGTAATATATGTATATATATTCACACGATTTATTCTATGATTTTATGCAACGACGTGTCATGAAATTATACTTATTGTTCTATGATTTTATTTGAGTTAAATCTATGATTTTATGTGAACTTAAAATAAATAATTATGGGTTATTACTTACAATTTTATATTTTATGTGGTTATCTAGGGCTTATAGCCTTATAAACGTCACGCGTTGATCGTGTGTTGATTCTTTTATCCGTTAGTCATCATCCTAGTTAGTTCGGTTGACCCCGTTAACTTAAATTACGTCGTCTAGATTTTGAGGGGTTAGCCTTGTTAACTTTTTAAAGTTAATCCAACTCACCTAAACTTGCGAGGACCAATCTAGCAATTTTAGAAAGCTGGAAACCATGTTGTAACTTGTATGGAGGACCAATTCTGCTAGTGTCCAATAGTCGCTTTAAAGAATTTTGTAACCAACGAGGCCCTCCATCTTCGATAACCAACATCACCATAATTCGTGAATCAAATCTCATCGGTTACATGTCGATCATAGCACACCTTCTAAATCATTTGAGCCCTCTGTTACCATCTTTTTCCTCTCGACACTCTCCCGTTTCTTCCCTGTCCGACGCAAACATCACCACCGGAAAATCAAGAATTCCGACCACTACACCCCTTTTCAAGCATCATCGACCACCCAATAGTGGTCGTGAACCACTTTCGAGCAACCAGAGGGCACTGGGGGTACAAATCCTAACCATGTTCGGGATTATCGGCTTTACGTTCGGGACCATTTTCGACATTAAAGATCCATTCAATTGCATCTCCGATTTGAGGTTAGTAGTTTTCATGGTTATCGCACGTTTTTCTGGTGTCTTTTTGCGTGTTTCACGGTTTTCTGGCGATCGGAAATCAGGTCCGACGAGTCTATGGTTTTAGGGAAAAAGATGACGGCGCTTCCCATTATGTTAAGTATTTCTTTGTTGGGTTAAGTTCGAAATCAGGGGCTGCCCTAGTGGCAGTCTTGTTATATTCAAACTGAGAGGTCGCGGGTTCGAGACCCAGCAACCTCAAACTTTCATTGATCTCTTTTTTTCTTTTAAACCCATTTCCTTAATCGCTTAATGGTTAAATCCAGTCAATTCGACAATGTGAACAACTTAGGATGCTAGCCTATTTGTTAGCGCGCAGGGAATGGACTGGAGGTCATGGGTTCGAACCCGGTAACCCCCAAATGTCCTATTTTATTTTTAATTCATATTTTTGGGACTTTTGTTGGCTCAAAACTTATCACCGATCGTTTATGTCCATTGGACCTATCTCATGATTTTGATTAGAACATGGTTTTAAACAAATGAATAGATATTTTACACATTAGGTGATTTTATAAATGTAAACGGGTCATATACATTGTATACGTTTTTGGAAAATATACTTATAAATGCATGTATTAATATAATCATAAAATGCGTATGTTTGTAAACTATATTTTGTGGAAAATACGTATATAAATAGTACATTTATCGTCGTTACGATATTATTAACTTTAAACGTTGGATATATACATTTATATAGGTATATATATAAAAATATATACATATACATATATATATATATATATATATGTTTCACTACATGATCTTTTTATAAAGCTATAATTGTATACTTGGTTATGTATATATTGAAAAATAGATAAATATTTTATCATTCCGGTTTCACGAACGTATATTATAGGTTGATAATATACTTTTTCGTCGACTTTCGTAATCATAATGATTTTGGCGATTTGCCATCCTCGACTCGTTCCGGATTTCACAACCTTCGTCATATCTTAGTCAACGTCATTCCTCTTTCACCATTGGTGTAGACTTAGCCATTTTCAATTGAACACACACTTATGTATAAATGCATGTTAGGTGTTTGGTAGAGTATACAAGACTTGCTAGTTGCTTCTGGCTGTTGTCATTTATCTGGAATTTGTTGTGCACCTGAAGGTGAGTTCACGGTCCCATTTTACTGTTTTAAATCCTGTTGGGGGAGATTAACATGCATGATTTACACAACTGAGACAATTAGACTCTTATATATCACTTGAAGTATTTGAAGCACACTGATACAACAAAGTCATTCTTATGGTACCGTTAGTATTAATGACGATAGCTGGAAATATATTGTAGTACTACTGGGTAGACAAACCCCACTGGGTCACTCGCAATGACACGATTGGATATCGAACGGTGCTATATTCGTCCTAAACACAACAAGGGAAACTGCGCAAACTGTAAAAACTGTTAGCTTCAGTGACCATCAACTTGCGAAGTTTCATGTATATAGCCTAGCTAGCTATTTGATATATATTAGTGATTATGATCTTACAACTTGAACTGTTGTTGAACAGTCAATCTTAAACTGAACTTGAGTTGTTGTTGAACAATCAATCTTAAACTCCACTTGAACTATTTTTGAACAGTTACACTACTTTCAACTTGAACTGTTTTTGAAATGATAAACCTGTGAACTCACCAACCTTTGTGTTGACACTTTTTAGTATGTTATTTCTCAGGTTGTAGATGTTCGAGTATCATGAGTATGGATGCATGAGTCTTTGAAACATTTTTAGTGTCTTGGACGAGCCACGTCACCTTGGTTGACGATGTTTTCATTTAAGATATTTATTGTATTTACGCTTCCGCATTTGTAAAACTCCGAATTTATATTTTAATGAAATATGAAACGTTTTTATTAATTTTTGGTCGTCTGGTGTTGGACGGCGATCCTGGTTGGTCACGCTCCTTGTAGAAGTATTCCGCGCGTGGATTTTTGGGGGTGTGATATCTAATCACTACAAATGACACAACTAGCAAATTAATTAATGATCCTAGAGAATTTCCTTTTAGGACAATTTTATCCTAGGTGATTAACCAACCCGACTAACCGACAAATCTATTACCTTTTAAGTTCTTGATAAGGCAGAATACTGGTCTCAAGAAATTAATTACTAGCAAATTCTATGATCACTTTTTAGGCAAATCACAATTAATTAGCAAAACATATGTTATGCAATTAAAATACCTAATTCGAACTAAAAGACATTCGCAAACTAGGTATGAATTTACTAATAATTAAAACTCTAAAAGAAGTACGCAAACGCATTCAATTGCAGAAATTAAAGGAGTTTAAAGAAGTGCATATATCAATCAAGTTGTCAAAAACCAAAATAAAATTATAAATATTAATTATTCATCGTACGGGTGGCACATAAAAGTTTAGCTAACCACCATGTCTATTACAGAAATCATAATAAAAATTATAACTTTAGTCAAGAACATAGTTTGGTCTAAATAATTAATCAAGAAAACAAATAAAAAAAAGGACCCGGGTTGCTTAATGATGTCGAATGGTTAATCCCGAATGCTTTCTTTTTGTTTCTTGTACTCTTTCGCTCTCCAATTATCGACCCTGAGTTCCCTCAAGTCTTCTGCCGTCGGCTGTGAATTTGATCGAAAGTGGAGCGAGTTGCAGCGCTCTAAAGCCATTATGCACGTCCCTTTTTTAATTGTTGTCAGACTCCTTTTATTTCTTCCTCTTAATTGCCGTCAATGAAGTCGGCTTTCATCGACTTTCATTCCTTTCACAAATCAAATACACGATTATAAAATCTTCCACTTATTCCAACTAAGCCCCACTTGACTTCCCTTTAATTCTACGTCGGTCCCTGAAGTTTATTAATTAATTCATTCAACCCTTGAACTTTGATGTAATGTCATACCATCCCCTTAAGCATTTATACCAACCTACAATCAAACATAAATGAGCCATTTTTAAGCATATTCGATCACATATGAACCAATTGACACAAGACACAAATAATTACCTAAACTCACCCAAAATTATATAAAAATGACTCAATACCACAATAAGACTCAAAGAACTAAAATAGATAAAATACCAAATAAAAATTACTCAAAGTCGACTCAATTTATATACAAAATACACGGGAAAAATAAGATGTGTTTACAACACATCACCAATTCACTCAATATTTCCCATTCATAGAGTCCTAGGTTAAAGTATTGTTCATAGTGTCCTTAAGGTTCGATATCTGGTCTTCTGTAGCTATACAGTCACCGATAAGTACACTTACCTTAGGTTCGGTCTAATTTCATTAGTTCCATTAAAATTAGGTGTGTCTAGGTTTAGGTCTAGGTTAAATTAGTTATTAGGTACCTTCCGAACACATCAGTTGAGTTCATTTATCTTCCTTTTATTAGTGTGGAAGTCCCTCATGAATTTTGTGTATTTGGGCATCTGGGAAAGAACTTCAACGAAAGGGAGGTTGATGTGTAGCTTCTCTGGAAGATGCATGAACCTACCGAATTGTTCGTCGTTTTTTGACTTAGGCCAATCTGCCTGGATATGGAACTTTCGGGCTTTTCGTGGCTTCTTCAACTGCTACAGGGGTAGGTGATTCTTTTTCTTGGGGAGGTGGGGTGGGGTTCTTTAGATCTCGTACCAACTTCTTCCTGACCAACTCTTCGGCTTTTGAGAGTGATAGCATGACATTGAGCTTTCAGGTTGGTTTCAGTGTTACTAGGGAGAGAGCCAGGGGGTCTCTCACCTACAGTGTTGGCAAGTTGGCCGAGCTGTTTTTCAAGGGGTTTGATGTAGGCTTGCTGGTTGTGAAGATTCGTTGCGTTGTTTCTAAAGCGTTCCTCCATTATTTTATCAGATTCAACAAACATTTGTGAGATGAATTCTTGAAGCTGAGAAAGACCATTAGAGGAACTTCCTCCTTTTTAGTTTTGGCTATTATTTTTTGCTGCTGATAATTTTTCTGGTAGTTGCTAGACAGCTAGTTACCGTATCTGCTTCTTCATCTAAAGTTGTTGTTCTGCCACTCAGAGTTATTGTTGTTAAATGCTCCCTGCTGGTGAGGCTAGTTGCCGATAAAGTTCACAATTTTTGGAAGGGGCATCATTTCCTGCCATGCAACTACAGTCTTTGTGTGCCTTTCCACATCCTTCACATGCCATGACAGTTTCCACAGACTTATAGGTTTCGTGTTCTTTATTTCTGAGGTTAGGGCCTCAATTTGGCTTTAAGTGCAGTGGAGTCGTCAACCGTGTAGGCTCCGAGAGCTATCATCTTAATTATTCATAAAGTATGCCACTAGAAACTGGTTTGAGTGATTTTCTTTATCTTCTTGAAGACTTCCTCAGGACTTTCGTTCCTTAAAATGTCACCAGAGTTGGAATCGAGAATCTGTCGGGTTTGCGGGAGCAAACCGTTATAGAAGATGGAAACTTTTTGTCGTATTTCGAGACCATGGTGTGGACATTTTCGTAGTAATTCCTTGAAACGCTCCCAAGTGTTGTAAAACGATTCCCCATCTTCTTGTGTGTAGGAGTTAATAGTGGTGAGGAGTTTAGCTGTTTTGGCAGGTAGAAAGTATTTATAGAGAAATTTTTTGATTAACTCATCTCAAGTGGTAATGACACCTTACGGTGGAGTGTTTATCTAGGCTTTATCATAGTCTTTTAGGGAAAGGGAAACATACGAGTCTAACGGCGTCGCTTGAAGCTTCGTTTGCTTTGAATTTTTGACAAATTTCAAGGAAATTTTTGATGTGGTTATGAGGGTCTTCTTCGGGTAAACCATGGAATGTAGCAGAACTTTGGAGCATTTGCACCAACTGCGATCGAATATCGAAGGTGTTAGCTTCAATATTCGGTGGGGCAATAACAGCACAAAGTTGATCGCGTTAGGTTTAAGCTAATCTATGATGGCTCATTGTTTAGCCATTGGAAGGTCATTTTAAATGGCGATAGTAATGGCTTTGGTTTGATTTCTGAGTCTCTGACGTAAAAGACGTTCTGGTTTAGGATGTGGCTCAAGTATTCCTTTAGCAGGAGTAGAGCTCGTGCATAACCTAAAATTCAGAAAAAGGGATAATCACGAGTAACCAGGTCTTACTAAGTACATAAAAGGAAAATCAACTTAGTTTGTGTATGATCAGAACACTACCAAGGTTGATGTACATTCTGTTAGAAAGTATAAAACTCATATTTGTATTGGTAAAATATGAATCTGCATTTTAAGAAAATAAAAGAAAAGAAAAAGATATATATCTCTCTCTATTCTAATAAGGCTATGTGTAGTGAGCTCTATGGGGGTCGTCATAGAGACCCATCACGCCCCTCCACCATTACATAAGGGGCGCTATAAGCCTCCTCCCCCCCCCCCCCCCTTTGGCGCTACTTATCACCCCCCCCCCCCCTTTCTCATTGGTCCTCTTTCTTTTTTCTTTCTTTTTTAATTGGTTGAGCTTTTATTTTAAAACAATATATATAATAATTGGGTAATAATTAAATGGGCGTTATGGGGGTTATGACTACACACGATTTCATTCATGAAGCCCTTTGATGATGTGGACGACAAGTGTCGGATAACTCCCATCCAAAAGGTTATGACTACACATAGCCTAATGAAAAATCTGTGTAAGCTTGATTGACACGTGTCCTTAGTTTAGGTTACCACGTGTTTCTTCTTAAGCTGAGCTCTTCCCTCTGACTCTTTTTGGTTTCTTCGAAGTGTCCTATTTTTTTGACTCGTCGACCGTTTCTGGGATTGAAGATCGTCGCTTCAATCTACCATCTTAAATCGATCAACCATCTACAAACCCTAATTCGCAATCTGATTTTGTCTATGATTCTTTCTTATAATACAGCTTTTCTGCCATTCTAATTTAGATTATTGATTTTCACGATGATGCTCTCTTCAGGTAGTCTTGGTTCTCTACTATTCTTTGTTGGGTTTTACAGTTCTTATCCGGGTTGCCCGTTTTAATTTTTACAGACTAAATTAACGGGTCAATTAATCAGATTACTTGTGCAGCTGAAAATAAGTTTTACAACGCGAATACAGTAAAAACCGTAGACAGGATCTGATCACCGTGTACGCGTAAATACCCAAAATTAAATAAATTAATTTAATAATCTAAGCAAGTTAGATATACCTTGGCGGAGTCCGAACAACCGTTCGAGACATCGGGGTTCGACGAACTGGCGCTAGGGTAAATGGTAACGCCCGACTCGAACCAGCGAGTCAAGTCTTCAACCGACTTTGAAGACGGGGCCTCAGGCACCACAGGCGGGTTCATCTCATGAACCGGCGGTAATGGCGGTAACGAAACCATGCCATGAATCATGGCATTCCAGTCGAACGGTTCCACCGTGCTCGACGCCGAATCCGTCATAGAGACGATTTCGTTCATCGCGCGTGGAGGCGGCGGAGGAAGTGGCGTGACGGCGGCGGCATACAATGGCGTCGACCACTTAGGGGTTTTACCCGGTTTAACGGTGATGGCACGCGAGGGCTCGAACATCGGCCTTGGTGGCGCAGGTAGGGCGAGAACCACCTCACGGTGGTCCTCGCCGAAGATGTCAGAGGCGACGGCGACGGCGGTGGTCTTGAGTTTCAATGCGGTGGCAATCAAACGTGGGTCACGTTTCACCATCGTATCAGTCGAAAAAGGCGACGGAGAGTGGTGGTGATGTTCCGTCGAAAACGAGAGGGAGAGAGGGGGAGGGTTCGACGACGGAAACCAAGGGATGAGAGGGAGAAAGTTGCGAGATTAGTGTTCTTCTAATCCCCTCCCCTCCTTTTAATTACTTTTCGATGGGCTCTTAGTAATCCCTAGCCCATGTCGCGACGGAAGCCTCTAAACCCAATGATTAACTAGTCCGTTAATCGGTAACGACTAGATAATCATTCGCCGATAATTCTCGTAAACATTTTACGACAATTACATCGTTCACCCCTCTGGCTCAACTCAAACAAATCTTTGAGGTTTCTCATGATATCATACGCTCCCATGTCGGTAAAGTTATACCGAAAATCCGGTGTCATGCTAGATAACATAAGCTCAGTGACTTCCCCAGAGTTTTCTCATGATCTCATACGCTCTCAGTGAATGGGTCCAGAGATACCATTGAACTTAGAGGAATTGTGTTTTCAATAGCCTTCTAAAATAATGCAAAGTAATTTTAAATTAGTATTTTCGGTGTAAACCATTTTCTTATATAAATTGGTAAGAGTTATTTAATAAGAAAATTGAGAATTCGATTAGACGATTTTACTTGAGACCGCCAAATGAGCCTCGGGGGCAAACTCGTGTAACCAAACTGACAACGGTTGTTAATCGCGAAGTCTCAGTCGCGACTCTCGTTTTGCCTCATCCATGCCCACTTTGTCTATATATGTTCATAGTGCGGTGTTGAAATACTCCAACACTATAAACACCCATAAAGAAAGCGATAGTAATCCCAAATGGTTAGTGTGGCTGGCACGGTGTTGAAATACTCCAATGCCCCCACCCTGGAAGGTACCCTCGGCACCAAGTGCGGTGTTGAAATACTCCAACACTGATGCTCCGGTCAATACGTTCCAAGTTAGACTTAATTTTGGACGGCATGAACTATTAATTTTTATTTACCGGATAGGGATATTAAAACCAATTTTAATATTTAGTGATCGTTAGACACAAACGATAAACCCTACCATCACTCGGGACAATTATTTTAAATCACCTATTTAAAATATGTAAGTGTCACGAATGGTCAATTGTGTGTTAAACGGCATAATGGCATGGTCTTGCTAGAGCCATTTAGCAAGACCATAGGAACATGACAATAAAAGTGAACAACCACAATGAAGGCAACTCTGTACGTTCGTGGATCCGGTTCAGCTCCCACTAGCCTTCATACTCCTTTTGGCGAGTGTCCGATCCTCGGTCTTGGTTTTTACAAAATTAAAATTTACTAACAACTTAGTAAACCTAGCTCTATTACAGTTTTGAAACCCGAAAACAGCGGGTCCACCAAAACCAAATAAATATACAATTGGGCCAACAATTGGGCCAATTAGAGAAAACAAAAAAAAAAAACGCACCAAACATACAATTAAATTAAAGGGGTCGGCCGTAACACATAATTAATTAAATATAATTAATCAAGTAATGCCGTTCGTAATTTGGAAATGAATCGAAATTGCGAACCACCGGTTATGAAAAGACCGGTTAAAATTTGCGCGCGGTGATCGTGGCTCTGATACCACTGTTGGGTTTTACAGTGGTTATCCGGGTTGCCCGTTTTAATTTTTACCGACTAAATTAACAGGTCAATTAATCAGATTAATTGCGCAACGGAAAATAAGTTTTACAACGCGAATAAAGTAAAAACCGTAGACAGGATCTGATCACCGTGTACGCGTAAATACCGAAAATTGAATAAATTAATTTAATAATCTAAGCAAGTTAGATATACCTTGTAGGAGTCCGAACAACCGTTCGAGACACCGGGGTTCGACGAACTGGCGCTAGGGTAAACGGTAACGCCCGACTCGAACCGGCGAGTCAAGTCTTCAACCGATTTTGAAGACGGGGCCTCAGGCACCACGTGCAGGTTCATCTCATGAACTGGCGGTGGTGGCGGTAACGAAACCATGCGATGAATCATGGCATTCCGGTCGAACGGTTCCACCGTGCTTGACGCCGAATCCGTCATAGAGACGATTTCGTTGGTCGCGCGTGGAGGCGGCGGAGGAAGTGGCGTGACGGCTGCAGCATACAATGGCGTCGGCCACTTAGGGTTTTTACCCGGTTCGACGGTGGCGGCACGCGAGGGCTCGAACATCGGCCTCGGTGGCGCAGGTAGGGCGAGAACCACCTCATGGTGGTCCTCGCTAAAGATGTCGGCGGCGACGGCAGCACGGGCCGCGACGGCGGCGGCAGATCTCTCAGCAACGGCGACGGCTCGGGCGGCGGCGACGGTAGTCTCGAGGTTCAGAGCGATGGCAATCAAACGTGGGTCACGTTTCACCATCGTATTAGTCGGAAAAGGCGACGGAGAGTGGAGGTGATGTTGCGCCGAAAACGAGAGGGAGAGAGGGGGAGGGTTCGCCGACGGCAACCAAGGGAGGAGAGGGAGAGAGTTACGAGATTAGGGTTCTTCTAATCCCCTTTCCTCCTTTTAATTACTTTTCGATGGGCTTTTAGTAATCCCTAGCCCATGTCGCGACGGAATCCTTATAAACCCAATGATTAACTAGTCCGTTAACCGGTAACGACTAGATAATCATTCGCCGATAATTCTCGTAAACAATTTACGACAATTATTGTTTCGCTACTTTGAATCTAAATAAATAACTATTTATTTATTTATTAAGGTGCTGTTTGTTTTTTAAGAGGTAAATTGTCTGCAGTCTGCGGACCATATCTGCAGACATCTGTAGCAGAAGAGGTGGACTAAACATCTGCAGTCTGTAAGAAGAAGAGTGTTTGTTTTTTAATTTCCGCAGACTACTAAAATAGACAGAATTTTAAATAAATCATTTTTTAAACTTATAGATAATTACCATTCAATCATTTTATTTTCTTCCGTATATTTTAACCAACAAATTTTTTCTAAAACAAATTTCTTTTAAATAAAATTTCAAAAATATTTTATAAAAATTGTTCAAACAATGTTTTTTAAACAACTATTTTTTAATTAAATAAATGTTTAAAAACATTTTGTCTAATAATTGTTTAAAATATGTTTTTTGAAAATAACTTTTTAAAAACGAAACTTTTTAAAAAAAACAAAAAAACATTTAAAAAAAACATTTTTAAAAAACGTTTTTAAAAATAATTGTTGAAAATGTTTTTTTTTTACTTTTTAAAAGGCGTTTTTTTTAAAATGGTTAAATAAGTTTTTTAAAAGTTGTATAAAATATTAAAAACCTTTTAAGAAGTTTTTTTTAGAAAAAACTTAAAAAAACTATTGAAAAATATTTTTTTAATGAAAAAATAGTTTAAAAAGAAGGTTAGAAGATGTTAGAAGATGTCAGAAGTGGTTGGGTCATATCTGCACCAAGAAGAGCTTGCGCAGACATTTTTTAATGAAACGTCTTCAGAGAAACAAACAGTCTGCAGACCTAAATGTCTGCGCGTGGTCTGCGCGGCGCAAACATAAGTGGACAGGAAGAACTTTTGCAGAAAAACAAACACCACCTAAACCATTTAAATTAATTATAAGTTCGTTGACTCCGGTGTAACTCTTCTGGGTCAAAACCGGGTCGGTTACGTTAAATGTCGAGTCAAGACATCTAATATCCAACATTCTTTACCTCTCTTAATTTTACTTCTTTCTTCTCTATGGTTTCTAGATGCAATGCCTTTGTGTTATGAAGAATCACTTTGAAATTGGGTCCATGTCTAGAGAATCGAAGATAGTAAGCACGAGAACCACGAAATCAAACCGTATCTGTGTGAGTGCTATTCTATCATTCTTATTTGGATTTGAGTTTTCTTGTTATTTTTAGTCAAAATATGGAGCTTGGCTTTGGGTATGTATAATCGTAGCTAATCATATCACAGTTAAGAACGGTTGTATATGTTTGATTGTTGCTTAGATTGTCATATTCATTTGCTTCTTCATGCAATATGGTTTCTAGATGCAATGCCTTTTTAACATATGGCAGACTAGGTTCAATCATAGCTGACTTCAATTGCGGTACCTTTTGGTTTTCAATATTTTTCTTTTCTTTTCAAATATTGGGTTCTTTGTTCTTTACGTTGCATTGATCATGGAAAAGTGGACAAGAAAGGATGATAAATGTAATGA
>JBCNJP010000229.1:0-53933 GCA_039602395.1 Deinandra increscens subsp. villosa | reverse complement strand
GATGCAGAATCAGTGTTGTCACCTGGAGCAAGGTGCTCAAGAGGGTCTTGAATTTCAACCGCAGGATCTGCTTATTCTTACACAGCTTGTGCAAGAACAAGTCTTGGTTCTGGTAGTGGATGGACATTTTCCACACCAAGACAGTTGTCAACAGAATTTTTCGAAAGCAAATAAGAAAAGATTTTCTCAGTTAAGTTTTTCTGGTGATGAATGGTACCACCACGTGGAACTTTAGGAAATTGTGTATCCAAGATGTGTTGTAAGAACCTTGGATACATTTTAAAAGGGTTTCTTAAAGTTTTACCTGAGCCCATCAAAATTCATTTTGGAATAATTAAAGCATTCTCCCCTGATGACTGCATGAAGTGCAGTTGCTTGAACTCACCAAGCTCTTCATGTGATCTTCTTGGAGTCAGACAAGCTAGTATGGTGTGAGCAATAAATCTCCAAATAGGTGGAAGATGGCACTTCTTCACTGTCTTTCTCTTGGGGTTTCCACCATAGTCGATGCCCATTAGGGTTGTCTGGTACTCTTCCTTGGAAACTTTGAAGATACCTCCGTCATCTTGAAGTTGTAAATGATTTCTGATCATAGCTTTGGTAATGTATACATTCTTTCCATGCACCATACTTTCTATCTGCGGGACTTGCTCGCCGTTTACATCTCGGTCACTCACCTTTGCATTATCTCAAAACTGTGTGATTGTTTCATCATAGATAACTGGGCTTACAGTTAGGGCGAAATGCAATTTCGATGAAGTTAGGAAGTCTATCATCCTATAAAACTAAGTCGACTTCTGTGATTTCTCCAAATAAGCACCCTGGTTGTGCTCTGGGTGAAACAGGGATGCAGCCATTGTTCTGTATTGAGTGATTGGATTAGAAAATTTGAAGAATTTGGGTGAAATTTATAGAAGATCGAGAGCGATTGCTGGGATTTTGGAATTTAGGGCTCGTAAGTGAAGAGTTTTCTCTGGAAATGACAGTTAAAGGTAGAGGAGAGAGGGAATTAACGGTAATGTGTAAAGGTGGGGTTAGTGGGGCCAGCAATTAACCGTCACTGTTAACGCATTGCACGCTTGTACTGTACAACAACGATATAACTTGTTCAGGGTCCCACTTTATCTGAAAAAGATTAAGTCTTCATTAGAGTTCCCTCGGAACTTTTCCTTCGGAACAAATGTGTTCCCTCGGAAGAATGAAGTTCCCTCGGAACTCTTTCCCTTAGATTTTCTTCTCCTCATATTTCCATAGGAACACTTCCCTTGGAAGTTCCCTAGGAGTTTTGAATTACTCCGGAGTTCCCTGAAACTCACTTAGAAACCACTTGAAACAAATTAGAAGCCTTAGAGAGTTCCCTCGGAACATCTCTTATGAAAGAAGTTACGCAGGAATGCTAAAACGCTTAGAAAATCTCATAACTTGGTAAATTTAGCAAATTTTATGCAGTTTTTAGTTATGAACACAGTTCTTTGAAATTTTCAAAGGATTTTCTTGTTTTTTTAAAAGAAGAGGATTAAAAGACATAAAAGCACTTGAGGAAATAGAAATGTATGTACAGAAAGCAACAATTGGCAGCAAAAGTTAACCAAAGTTCATCATCCCAATGGCTGTGATGAGAAAGAAGAATCTTGCCTCATCAAATGCCTTTGTGAAAAGGTCAGCCAATTAAAGATCAATATGAACTTTGTGTAACTTAATCAAATTCTTTTCTGCAAAGTCTCGAATAAAATGATACCTTATTTCAATGTGCTTTGGCTTTGAGTGCTTGACAGGATTGTTGGTGATTGAGATAGCACTAGTGTTGTCTGCATACATAGGAGTCCCTAGAAATGTGATCCCATAATCCAGCATTTGATTTTGAATCCATAGCACTTGACCATAGTAGCTTGAAGCAACAATGTACTCAGCTTCAGCAGTTGATGTAGAAACACAGGTTTGTTTCTTGCACTGCCATGATACAAGCCTATTACCTAGAAATTGACATCCTCCTGATGTTGATTTCTTATCCATGTAGCAGCCACCATAGTCACTGTCAGTGTAGGCCACAAGTGTAAAGTCATGATTCTTTGCATACCACAACCCAAGCTTTGGTTGTCCCTTGAGGTATTTAAAGATTCTCTTTACTGCCTTCATGTGGGATTCTTTGGGAGCAGACTGATATCTAGAGCATAAGCATACACTAAACATAATATCAGGCCTACTTGCAGTTAAGTACATTAATGATCCAGTCATTTCCCTGTAAGTGTGCTGATCAACTGGTTCACTCTCTGAATCTGAATTCAGTTTGTGAAAGGTTGAAATATGAGTTTTTGCAGAAGAGGTGGACAGCATGTCAAACCTCCTTAGCATGTCTTGAATATATTTAGACTGATTCAAGAAAATGCCATCTGCTGTTTGTTTAACTTGGAGACCCAGAAAGAAATTAAGTTTACCCATTGAACTCATCTCAAACTGATCCTTGCATTAGGGTCTCAAACTCTTTGCACAACTTACGATTGGTTGACCCAAAGATGATATCATCCACATAGATCTGAACAAGTAACTTATCTTTTCTAACAGTTCTAATGAAGAGAGTTTTATCAATGGCTCCTCTCCTGTAACCATGGCCAAGCAGATAGTTTGAGAGTGTCTCATACCTTGTTCTTGGTGCTTTCTTGAGACTATAGAGAGCCTTGATCGGTTTACACACCTTGATAGGATGGTGTGGGTCTTCAAACCCTGGTGGTTTACAGACATAAACTTCTTCCTTCAGATTTCCATAAAGGAAAGCACTTTTGACATCTATCTGATAGACTGTGAAGTTCTTGTAAGCTGTATAGGCAAGGAAGATTCTGATTGCCTCTAATCTTGCAACTGGAGAAAAAACCTCATCATAGTTTATTCCTTCTTCTTGAGCATATCCCTAAACAACAAGCCTAGCTTTGTTCTTGATAACAATACCTCTTTCATCCTTCTTATTTCTCAAAACCCATTTTGTTCCAACTGGTTGGGCATCCTCAGGAAGATCAACCAGTTCCCAAACCTGTTGTTTGTTGATTTGGAACAATTCCTCTTGCATAGCTTCGATCCAGTGATTGTCTTTTAGTGCTTCCTCAATTTTCTTTGGTTCTTCTTGGGACAGGAAGCATGCAAACAAGCAGATGTTTGCATCAGCAGCTGACTTGCTTCTTGTATGAACAGGAGCATTCACATCACCAATCACATTCTCAATTGGATGAGATTTTCTGACATCTTTGTTCTAAAAAATTGGGAATTCATGACTTTGAACTTGCCTAGTAGGTGGAATAATTGGGGGCAGGTGAATACTAAGCTCAATTCCTGGTAATATAACGGGGGTAAGTTTGATGTAGTTGTAGCAGAAGCATGTTGATTATTCATGTTGATAGCAGAATTGATGTTCTCCTCATGAACTGAGTCAAAGAATTTTGACTCATGAGAACCATCATGATCAGCATTTTGATTCTCATTTGGTGAATGTTGCACACTCCCATCATCACTGGTATCTGAGACATATCCTTTTACTTGTGATTGTGTATCACTTGACTCAGTTTCAACCAAGTTCACTAGTGTGGGATCAGTAACTTGTTGAATTGCAACAGTTGTCTTGGTGGGTGGTTTGTAAGGTTGTGAGCTGATAGAAGATAAGAAAGGTCCATAGTTGCAGCTATCCCTCTTTGCATTTGAGTTCTCCCCCTGAGACTGCACATGCTCACTAAAAGACTTATCAACAGTGAAGTTGAAAGCATTGGATAGTGAGTCAATATCAAATAACCATGAGGGTTCATTTTTCATTGAAAAACACATTTATTGACTCTTCAATAATTCTAGTTCTAAGATTGTATACCTTGTATGCCTTGGACATACCAGAATATCCAACCATGTAGCCATCATCTGCCTTCTCAGCAAACTTAGTGATGTGTTGTTTAGTGTATATGAAGAGTAGGGTTCTACACTATCAAATTTTAAATTTATAAACTGGTTATTCACCAGGGGACTATACCAAGGCAAGTATACCTATCGAGCGTAGCACAGTATTGGTAAACATTGGATTGTCGAACCTCAAGGACACTGTTTTTGTTGAAAACAGTCGATTAGTAATTCAACCAGATTTATTTTGTTTTTTAAAAGTTTAATTTTATTTTAGGAAACTGAAAATGACAGTAATTAGATGTTGTTTGGAAAACATATATTTCGTAAAGGATCGCTTAGGCATGGCTCCCCCAACTTAGGTTTGACAGATGTATGGGTAATGCGTTCTAACTTATCTCTGGGATGAACTGGGGTCCTAAGACAAGGCTTACCTAGTTCCTATGGATAGGTTCACGTTTAGGGTTATAGACACGCCCTACACGGTTACTACTAGTCCATGGTGAAGTACTGATAAGGTTGCGGTTTATGAAGTGCCCTAGGTTGGGTCCCGAGTTATCGGTGGCTCAACTCACAACTGGTCGAAGGGTTAGGAAAGGTATGGCCCTAACAGTCCTATAGTTGGGAAGCAGTTACAATTGGGTTGACAGGTTGACCTAGTAGGTCCTAGACACGACTAAGCAGGAACAGACCTGACCTATCGGTGAATGTTTGGCTACTTGACAATGGCAAGGGTATCTACTAGCTAAGGGTAAGGTGATTTTTTACTCAAACTCTATGGTGGACTCCTAATCTAATTCTAGAGTCTCCCTGATGATCGTGACTATTTCTAGTTCACGCGTACGCTACAGATTCTGTTGTTCGGCTGTACAATGGTTTCCTAACGATGGATGGCTTTGCAAGCTAGGGTTAGGTTCCACAAGACCAGAGATTACTATAAACAATAGAGGAATTCAATTCATCAACCAAATTAAAGCAATAATAACGTTTACTTCATAAATATAAAATATAAGCAAAACCGATACAATATTAAAGTCAAACCATGGTTGGATTCGCCTCGCCTAAGCGATACGATAAGTTTAGCCAACCATGTTAATGTTTAAACAAGAGTAAATCAGATTCAAACAAGAATTCATGGCTAAATATAAATACAATACCAAATAGATGCTCGAAATGGTAAAGAACGACAATCCAAGACACGTCAAATGCTTCAACGGGGGCTTTCTCTGGCTTTTTCTCTGCTCTCTAGGATGTGTTGAATGGTGGAAATGGCTCCTCTATTTATAGGAGTCGAAATCTGAAGTTTCCATACGGGGATCACCTGGTCACGGCCGTGACAGGTCCTCTCACGGCCTGGGCAGGCCGTGAGCTGTCGTCTAGTTAGCTCTGATGTCGGTCACGGCCTGTAGGGGGTAACCAGGGTGTCGGTCACGGCTTGTAGGCCGTGACAAGGGGTCTCACGGCCTTGATAGGGATCTCATCGTCATGACAGGGTCTTCATAGCTTGGCTTTAGTGCTCACATCTTGGACAGGGTGTGACAAGGGTCCTCACGGCCTAAGCCAGGCCATGACAGGGGGTCTCACGGCCTGCAAGCCGTGAGGTTTTTCAGCTTCTTAAATTTTTCCGTTTCTTTCCTCATTTTCCGTACAAAGCTCGATTTGTCCTGCTAACTCATGATATTTATTAGAATTTCATATATTTTAACATTTTCAACCTTAATTCGCTAATTTCGACCCCAAAACCCGTTATCATTTTGTGTACAAAACCACACACATCAAACATCCCCATACTTAAACATTGCTTGTCCCCAAGTAATCACTTTTAATCTCGACACTACTACAACTCTATCTTAACCACATAGATATCTAAGTGTACATATTCAGTCTGCAAGATTTACAATCAATTCTAGGGTTTACAACCTCGCAAGTTTTAATGATTTTGAAAACTCACAAAATCTCTCAACCAAGTAATGCGAATCATTTTTCTATTATATATTTTTTTTTTCACTCAACTCACCAGTTCACTCGATCTAAGGGTGTAGTATTTGAAGTGAACGCTTAGTTCAAGCATATCTAATTGTTTCTTGGGTTTATGTATACGATCACGCTGCAGAGTTCGTTATGGGATCCGACCAAAGAATGGAGGGGGATACTCAAATGTTTGCTTACATATACGGGTGTATGAGCTACCCCTCTAACGTATAACTTGACGTATACGTACAGCCGTTTCACAAATTTCATTGTGATTTATTCACACACACACACACACACACACATATATATATATATATATATATATATATATATATATATATATATATATATAGGGGATGGTTATGGTGAAAACCACTCCGAGTTGAGAAAATTTTCGAAACTCTTTAAAAACGGGGTTAAAAAGTTTTTTTTCATTCAATTTTTTTATGGTGATTCTTTAGGTTATAGGCTACCCCTAGGTGGAAAAAAATAAAAAAAACGCCACGGGAATTTTTTTAAAAAAAATCTCAAAAAACGGTTGTTACATATGTAACCAATATATGTATACAATGTTACATATGTAACAAGACCGTTTTTTGACATTTAAAAAAAATAAAATCCCCAAGGCGTTTTTTTGATTTTTTTCCACCTAGGGGTAGCCTATAACCTAAAGAATCATCATAAAGAAATTAAATGAAAAAAAACTTTTTGACCCCGTTTTTGAAGAGTTTCAAAAGTTTTCCCAACTCGGAGTGGTTTTCATTTTACCCTTCCTCTCTCTCTCTCTCTCTCTCTCTCTCTCATATATATATATATATATATATATATATATATATATATATATATATTCTTTAGCTTGATTTAGGGTTTTGCAACCTTTCAATTCAAGTCTAAACTTTTTTGATTTTTTCACTTTTTTTTTTCAAATGAATATATACTGGAGTTATGCAGAGAGTCCAGTATCTTCGGGCAATTGACGACCCGGAGAAGATCCATAACGAATCAAGGCGATTAGTTACACACGGTCTCAACATAAACCTAGAACATGTTTTAGACATATGACATCCTTCATAACTATGATTTTTTTCACTTTTCACCTAAATATATATATTTTTTCTTTTGTAGGCTTAATCTCACAAGGGAAATCGGGTGAGGGGGTTTTTGTTGGTTTACAAAACTCGATCAAAAAACTTTGATCATGTGATTTTTATAAAAATAAACCTTTAAGGAAAACCGTTCTTGCGACTCGCAGACACGATAAGGAACAAATAAATTATCTATGATTTATGTTAAAAACGGTGTACTTTCGTGTCATGTGAGATTGGGAGAAATTTAAAAATTTTGGGGGATTTTTAGACTTTCGATGTGGTGGGGGAGTTCTATTTTGTATGCTTAGCCAACCCTTGCTAACCCCATACTTAGAAGATTGCATTGTCCCCAATGCAGAAAATTAAACTCAAGCACAAAGGGTTGGATAAAGTAAACTCCCTGAATTTTTTTGATCTCTATGCCTCCTCGTTCCGCACACATCAAAATCCTGGCTTTGCATCATTTCATGTCTCGAGCAGTCGAATTCCTAAAAATTAAAATACACAAAAACAAAACACACAAAAATATAATTAAATTAAAAAAGTAAAATAAATTAAACCTTTGGGTTGCCTCCCGGAAGCGCTTAATTTATTAACGAGTCTTTAGTTCGAACTCGGCCCCTATGAATCATTCAGGGGGCTTCTTGAAGCTCAAATCTTCCACATAAGCTCTGCTGATGGGCCCTTCGATATATCGTTTCAGTCTGTGCCCGTTTACCTTGAATGGGTTTCCGTCCTCACCCACTATCTCCACTGTTTCGTATGAGAATACATGTGTCACCGTATACGGACCACTCCACCTCGATCGCAGTTTTCCTGGAAAAAACTTCAGACGTGAGTTGTATAGCAACACACGATCCCCATACTTAAACTCTTTCTTCTCCTTGAGTTTTTGATCGTGTGTTTTTGCCGTTTTATCTTTATAGCGTCTGGAGCTTTTGTATGTTGCGTCTCTCAATTCCTGCAGCTCATTCAACTGTAGGAGCCGCTCCTCACCCGATTTCATCAAGTCTGCATTCACTGTGCACATCGCCTAATAAGATTTGTGTTCTAATTCTATGGGCAGATAACATGAGTTTCTATACACAAGCCTAAATGGAATTGTGCCGATTGCTGTTTTGTAGGCCGTGTGGAAAGCCTAAAGTGCGACATTGCTTCTGGTTCTTCAAGTTCATCAAATTCTTCAGGTTTAAAGTATTCGTGTTGGTTGATCAATTTCTTTGTTTTTCATTCCGTCTCATCTTGAGGGGGAGTTTGTTTTTGCAAAAATACAAAAATAGTGTGTTGTTTTTCAAAATGTTAAAAAATGAAAATCTATAAATAGAGTTGTCATTTTTAGGGGAGAAATTTGAAAATGACAAAAACGTTGAAAAATGAGAATTTGTATCCGACATGATTGAGAAATGATGGTACATTGGCTTACATCATCTGACTCATGGATAAAATAGATGAAAAAGCCATAAGTCCATATGATCGATGTGTAAGGTAGGCTCGGCAAATCAGAAAGTATTCAAATGTGATATACACTAAATCTGATGCTTGACCTAGTGGACAACATCTTGATGCATATCTCACGATATATCAAGAGAAAGATATGTGAAAAATAAAATGAGAAGTCACTGTGTATACATGTGTTCTTTTTGCAAAGATTTAAACTTGTTTGATTTTCTTTATTTTGTCCAACGATCGGACTTTCTCTACGTGCTCACAAGGATGACCTGATTGTTGTTCATTTGACATTCTGCTTTATTTTCTTTGGTGTTTCGTATAACTCATCGGACTTTCTCTACGTGTCTACAAGACCGACCTGATTGTTGTTGAGTTATACAAATTCAACTTGTTTTATTTTTCTATTTTATTAAATCCGAGTCCTTATCTGCGTATCGAAAGATCGACCTTAAGGTAGACGACTTAACGTTCTTCTTTCCTTTTGCGTGGAACACAATTGACTATATCATGGATACAAGCTAGGGTTAGGGTTCCATAAGACCAGAGATTACTAGAAACAATAAAGGAATTCAATTCATCAACCAAATCAAAGCAATAATAACGTTTACTTCATAAATACAAAATATAAACATCAACACAAAGCAAAACTGATACAATATTAAAGTCAAAGCATGGTTGGATTAGCCTCGCCTAAGCGATATGATAAGTTTAACCAATCATGTTAATGTTTAAACAAGAGTAAATCAGATTCAAACAAGAATTCATGGCTAAATATAAATACAATACCAGATAGAAGCTCAAAATGGTGAAAAACGACAATCCAAGACGCGTCGAATGCTTCGAATCTTCAAAGGATTCAATGGGGGCTTTCTCTGGCTTTTTCTCCACTCTTCAAGATGTGTTGAATGGTGGAAATGGCTCCTCTATTTATAGGAGTCGAAATCTGAAGTTTCTATACGGGGATCACATGGTTACGGCCGTGACAGGGCCTCTCACGGCCTGGGCAGGCCGTGAGCTGTCGTCTGGTTAGCTCGGATGTCGGTCATGGCCTGTAGGGGGTAACCTGGGTGTCGGTCATGGCTTGTAGGCCGTGATAAGGGGTCTCACGGCCTTGACAGGGATCTCATGGCCGTGATAGGGTCTTCATGGCTTGGCTTCAGTGCTCACAGCTTGTACAGAGTGTGACAAGGGTCCTCACGGCCTAAGCCAGGCCATGACAGGGGGTCTCACAGCCTGCAAGCCGTGAGGGTTTTCAGCTTCTTGAATTTTTCCGTTTCTTTCCTCGTTTTCCGCACGAAGCTCAATTTCTCATGCCAACTCATGATATTTATCAGAATTTCATATATTTTAACATTTTCTACCTTAATTCGCTAATTTCGACCCCAAAACCCGTTATCATTTCGTGTCCAAAACCACATAGATCACTTAGCTAGGTTCTCGCTGGTTATTAATATTATGACAGGACAACCAAAAATTCTGAGAAAGTGAATACTTAGTTTTCTGTTTCTCCAAAGCTCATAAGTTGTCTTGTTCATACCTTTAACCACAAGCACCCTGTCCTGAACATAGCAGGCAGTGTTCACTGCTTCAGCCTAGAAAGTTACAGTGAGCTTAGACTCAGCCAACATTGATCTAGCAGCCTCAATTAGTGTTCTCTTTCTCCTCTCAGCAACCCCATTTTTCTAAGGAGTCCTAGTAGCACTCAACTGCCTAGATATACCCTTTTCTTCACAAAATGAATTTAAAACATGATTTTTAAATTCAGTTTCATTGTCACATCTAATTGTTTTGACCTGAAATTTGACTGATTTTCAAGTTGCATGATCAAAGCTTTAAAGTTTCAGGGGTTTCAGACTTGGTTCTTAGGAAGAAAACCCATGTATACCTTGAGAAATCATCTGTTATGACAAAACAATAAGACTTCTTTCCCAAACTCATTACCCTTATAGGACCAAAGATATCCATATGCAACAATTCTAAGGGTTGAGAAATTGAATTTTAAGATTTGGACTTATGAGAGGACTTGTGTTGTTTACCTTTTAAACAAGCAGTACAATGTTCATTACAGTTAAAATGTTTCTTTGGCAAACCATTAACCAAACCTAAATTGACAAGTTTGTTCATGGTTTTGTAATTAACATGTACAAGTCTTCTGTGCCAAAGGTCAGACTCATCCATAGAAGCTTTTGATATCAGACAAGTGTTACCATTATGAGATGTAGCACTTTCCATATCAAGTAAGTACAAGCCATCCTGTCTTTTAGCTTTAATTAAATTCATTTCATCTGGAGTTTTGAAACCAGGCTTAAGTACTAGACCTTCTTTATTATTAAACAGAACATTCATGTTCTTATCACAAATTTGTGAGACTCATTGAAATTCAGAATATTGACAAGACTTACCTTGTCAAGAGTAAAACTTCCATTTGACACATTACCAAGTGCAGTAATGTACCCTTCATTGCTTCCAAAAGCAACAGGACCTCCATCATATCTTTTTGTATTTTCTAATGGATCTTTATTACCTGTCATGTGACTGGAGCACCCACTATCTACAACCCAAACATTTGCTTGAGATTTATTAGGTAGCTCCTACACAAGTAAACAACATGGTTAGTTGGAGTATGGGACCCAAGCCTTTGTGGTCTTGGGTCTTCCCATGGCATCATTACAAGAGTAATTTCTTAGAACAAGTTGATTGGGTCCTTGGTTTTCAGTTATGAGGTCATCATGTTCTAAAAAGTTAACCCTTTTCTCATTTACACTCCTGTAATAACTTTGCCATTTGGGAAAACCATGTTTCTTTATAAAAGCCTTATTTTCCCAGTATTTTCTGTTGCTTCTCTGTTTTGCATTTTCAAATTTGGTTGAGAAGCAACATTGGGAATTTTAGCATGTGAGAATTGAGTTACATAGGAACTCACTTGTGCAGGATGATCATGCACATCATAGTGTTCAGAAATTTGTTTTCTTTCATGAGGAACAAATTTTGCTCATGAACCACCTTGGTAAAAGGGATGAGATTGACTCATAAACTTAGTCTATTGAAATTCAGGTCTATGTTTTGAAGGTTTTGCAGACCTGGTGTTGTTTAAAATGTTCCGAGGGAACTGTACTTCTTCCGGAGGAAAGTTCTCCCGAAAGAAATGATGTTCCTGCGGAGTTTTGTTCTATAGTAAAAATGTTTCTTTTAACTTGTGAGAAGCTGTTGTTCTTCTCATTTCCAACCCAAATTTTCTGTGTTTTACCAATTTGCCCTTGATCACCCTGTGATCTTCTTGGTGACACTTTCCTGTTATCCTTTTGATTTGTTGATTTAAATAGACTTTGATTTCTCTTAGGAGAAATGTGGGCATTGTTGATAATCTGTTTAAAAAGGATTAAAGGAACAGTGTATGGCAACATGTTCCATTTCACCACAAATGATACATTCCCTCACTGAATTGTGAGAATCCTGGTATTTTGGTGACAATTGATTGGTGGTTTGATTAAAAACAGGTTTTGATTTTCCAACCTTTTGAGTAATAGATCCTGAAGACTGAGATCCTTCAGAGTCTATACATTTGGTTCCAGTTGTCACATCATTAGTTTTTGAAAATTTTGAAGGTGGAACCTTAAAAGTTGGTTTTGAGATTTTCAAATTGTCAACCTCAGCAGAGATGCTGGTTGATGCTGTTGTGATTTTTAAAAAACCAATGTGATTTTCAATTGGTATGTCTTCATCCTTTTTCATACAATCAATTTCATTAGAGAGGTCCTCAATTACATGACCATTCTCCATTGGGTCAGTGGTTAAGGAGACATTTGTTTCCTTGAGGGGTAGAGTTACAAGGCTAGTTTAAGAATTAGGATTCTCCACTGTTCTAAAAGATACCCCTCCCTTCCCATGTGTGTGTTCATGGAATAATTTATGTGCTTTTTCACTAGCAATCTGAAACTTATCAGCATTGCTTATGGCTTCTCTCAGCTGGTCTTTTAGGGTTTGAATATCTAGCACATATTCCTCATTTTGCTTCTTTGAAATTTTCAGTTGTGCTACAACATCATCCATTTTTGTTATAAAATTAGTTTGTTGATGTTTTAAAAAGCCCTATGATTTGTTTCAGTTCATCATTTTTGGTTAAATAAGCTATATCTGCCCTTTTAGTACTTTTTCAACTCATTTAAGTTTGTTATTTCTTCTATTAGTGACAGATTATGCTTCTTGTAATCTTTAACCAGTTCAATGCACTTAGGTGTGCACAACACATTTTCAGGTTCAGTTGTTGAGTTTGAGTTTACATCTGCATTTACAGGTGGAGAACCACTGGCCATCAAGGCATGATTGGTTGGAGCAAACTCACTCATCACATCTTCCCAATCTACAAACCCTGTTTGGTTTGCAACAGCAGCAGTTGCATGATTTTGGTTACTGAAAGCAGGCTTTGGTGGACTGGGGCATGAGGAAGAGCTAGGTTTGGTGTATTCTAGTTTCTTTTCAGCATTGTATCCACCATCTCTTCTAGGCTGTGAACACTCCCTGGCAAAGTGTCCCAACTAATGACAGTTGTAACACTTGACTTTTGATTTGTCAAGGCCTATGGGATAATTCTTGGCTCCATTGTACTTCATTCCAGTTCTCTTGTAGAACCTTTGTGCCCTCAGTGACACCATAGCAAGCTGGGTTGTGATACCAATTTCTTTTAGATCATATGCATGATGCATTCAAGATTTGATCTAGTGAACCCTGTGTATGAACTGTTAGCAACATTTACAAAGTTTTGATAGTATGAAACTTCATGTCCCTTAGGAGACTCAGGAAATTATATAAGTGGTTCTTGTTTAGAATAATTCTCTAAGTGAGCAGTGATGAGGGCCAAAGTGCCTTTGGAAGATGATGTCTGGTTAGATGATGCATCAGACTTCTCATTCAACTCCATCTCATGTGCACTCAGCATCCCATAGAGATCTCCTAATTTCAAAGTTTAGAGATCACGGCTAAATTTTATGCTAAATGTAAAGACAGTCCAAACTTCAGGAAAAGATCTTAAAAAATTTCTGATTATATCAGCATTTTCAATTTTGACTTCTACACCATGCAGTTCATCTATAAGTTTCACATATCTTAGATATTGTTCAGACATGGTTTCACCTCTTTTGTGAAAAAAGTTTTCATATCTCTGTTTCAAAACATCTTTCTTATTCTCCTTAACCTCATCTGTCCCTTCATACATTTCAATAAGAGCTTTCCAAAGATCATGTGCAGTTTTGCATCTCTTAAAGCCAATGAGTATGGAATTAGGAAGAGCTGCCTGGAGTGCCCACAAAGATTTGTAGTCACCTTCACAGGTCTTATGATCATCATCAGAATAATTCTCATACGTTTTGATTAGATCAACGATTGGTTGTGTTACAGATTTGGTGGTGATGACTTGTGGTCCTGAGTGAATGGAAGCCACATTTTGTGTCAGTGTTTTTGCAGAAAATTTCCATTCTAAGTTTCCAGGTGTCAAAATCATCAGGAGTAAAGGTGGGTGGTTTGTTAGTGTTGCCATTCCTAAGTTCACTCATTTTCAGAGATCAAGAGTTGAAGCAGTCTTATCTAAAGCAAACAGAAACACCTTCAAGCAAGAAAAGTTTTCAAAAATTCTTTAAAACTTTGAAACACAAGAGCCAAAGCTCTGATACCACTTGTCGGATCGTGGTTAGTCACACCTAACCTATCAAGTTACTTGAAGGTATCAAACAAGAAAGGCGGAATCAGACTTGTTTGTGTTTTGTGTAAAGTTGCTTTTGATCCGTAAAGGTAACAAGTAAACAAAAAGTAAAGTAGTTGAACACAAGATGTAAATTCCAAGCACTACAATATTATTACTTCTCAAGTGTTTACAAAGGTTACAAGTGATGAACTAGAGAGACACGGATAAACATAAAAGAGAAATACAACTAATATATATAGTGCAAGGAGGAAATAAAAGATATTCTTTTATTTCCATTTAGCCAACTAGGCTAAATAAACTAATCATATCTACTCCAAAAGTTGTTGTACTAACATGCATGGGTACTATGAATAGTTGAGCAGCTCTATCAGGGTGCACAGTGTAAAGCATGGCGGAAAAAGTAAAACTGCTCCTGTCAGCTTTCTGTCTTGGAACTTGAACTGTGTACAAAGTTAAACTTCCGAGGTAACTTAGGAAAAGTTCCGGAGGAACTACTTAGTACAGAAAAGTTCCGGAGTAACTTCCTTTGGAAATCTAACTTAGAGAATTCCAGCCGAGCTGAACATTCCCAACAAATTCACATCGTAAAATCCGTAATTTCTAGGTTGTCGAACAAAGAAATCCATAATTTCCAAGCTATCGAATTTTAAATTGCTCCTTGACCGTGCTTGCTGACCCTTATACACAGATGGGGGATATAGAGAAAATGGTTATTCCTACATCACAACCTAAAAATCTTGACCCGGCCGGAAGTACCTTCCTACACAAGTAGGCCA
The DNA here is from genome assembly GCA_039602395.1 of Deinandra increscens subsp. villosa. Classification (NCBI taxonomy): domain Eukaryota; kingdom Viridiplantae; phylum Streptophyta; class Magnoliopsida; order Asterales; family Asteraceae; genus Deinandra; species Deinandra increscens. The sequence continues at coordinate 39,078 of JBCNJP010000229.1, read as the reverse complement.
AGTCGGTAACCTTTTCTGAAACTCTCGGGAGAAGGGCTGTAGGATTAAAAAAAGGCCTAACTGCTGTTGAAGGAATAGAGGTCTTCGGCTCTTGGAGTAAGGGGAGAAGGACCGAGTGCCGGTGAAATGCTTTTTGAGACTTAACCCACTCAATGAAAATTTCTTTAGGCAAGATAAGAAAAAAGAAGAATATGTCTTACCTGAGATGAAATTTGTCGAACAGGAGTTGTCAAACAAGAAATCGCAATTGAAGATGTCGTGAATAGAGGCTGTCGAACAAGTAGATCGATGAACTGTGCGGGAGAGATTGTCAAACCAGCAAATCGACGAACTGTGGGGAGAGGCGTCGAACTATGAGGTGGAGATTCGGATTTTTTTGGTAGAATTGAGTGTATCTTCATTTTTTTTTTGTAGAGATTCTGATTTTGGGAGAACTCAAGTGGCCTATTTTATTTTTTAGGTTTAATTTTAGGTTAATATTTTTATTTTGGGATTTTGATGATGTTCTTTTTCAGGGATTTTGAGGAATTTTAAGAGAAGTCCTACTTTGGTGGTAAAGTTTATTTGAATTAGCAACACTTTTTTTTAGATATTAGATTTACGTCCTTAATTAAATGTTTAAGTATTTTTTTTAATTATTGGTACAATGAATTATGTTATGTTTTTTACACAAATTCTAATGAATTGCTTTAGATTTTTAGGGGAAAAAATAACCTTGTTTTGTATAATCACATTTATATATGAATAATTGTTTTTAACTAGGATGAATTCTCAAACATCGCAAGGATATATTGAGAAAACTTAATATCGAGTTGAATAAGAAATTATATTTTATAGAAATATTGGATTTTAATAATACAACTTTTACCTAGTTGGCTGATAATAGTACAAAACATGGAAATTCCCCCTAATAATACGAGTTTTCAAGGTATTGGATTCTAATAATACATCGTTAGTTTTTTATTAACGGTGTTAGTCTGTTGTTTACTTGGCAGCTGACGTGGAGGAGCCACGTAGGATAATTATAGTCCACGTCAGCTGCCAACTAAGCAACAGACTAACATTGTTAGTAAAAAATTTACGATGTATCATTAGAATCCAGTACTTTGAAACTCGTATTATTAGGAGGAATTTTCATGTTTCATATTATTATCAGCCAGCTAGGTAAAACTTGTATTATTAAAATCCAACTTTTATATTTTATATGCATAAAATGATAATAAATTAAAAATCGAGTTGTTTATAAATATATTCTTGCGTAAGTTTCTAAAGATATACGAAGGTTAAGAAATTATACTTTTGAAGAGGGTGAAAATGGTCAATAATTATAATTTTATTTAAGTTCGATATATATGATATTTAAAGTTTGAGTTGGATATATATGATATTTCACAAGTTATAGGGATATATATAAAATTCTTCCTTATTTTTTTTTTATAATATTTTAGGTTAGTTTTATTTTTTAAACACCAAATTTATTAAAATGAGGCTAGCAAAAATCTAAAACACTAAAAAAGAACAACAAACATAAGACATGGTCCAGAATCCCCAACACAAAGAACTACAAACACAATTACAATTTAACCCTCATAAAAATGTAGCACAAGATTTTATGTTAATATTGTTTGGCGGTATTCTATTTTTTTTTGGTGCGCAAGTTAAATTTTAAGAAATAGATTTAGTGGCATATAGTAAAAGTCACAGAAGGGTATATTAGGTAATGTGGCACATTTAAAGTGCCACTAAAACCCTATAATAGTGGCATAAACACTAAATACCATTAAAACTATAGGCAAACAATTATGGAACACATAATGTGCCACTAAAATCCTAAATTAGTGGCACAAAAGCTAAATGCCACTAAATTGCATTTTTTGTAGTGCTTCTTCCAAATCAGTTATTGATGCGGATGGTGCAATTAATTATAGTCTTTCTATTAGAATATTGTAACCCAAGAGCCGAAGGCAAAATCGAAGTCAAGACGGAGTCGTGAAGTCAGTGGGAGCAGCTCGAATCAACCCGATGCGCTTAAGTCCATCCTTGTGGTTGTGTACCTATTTCTTGTCCCGTGACCTATTTGATCTTGCTATTTCGTTCTAGGAAGATCAAAACCCTTATGGCGTAATGATTTACATATTATATTCTTTGCCAATTTGGTTGCTTTTATTTAATAGTTGTTAGTAACCCCAACCTAAATACCAAGCTCTCTATAAAATTGTTTTAAACAGATAAATGTAATCTTTTTCAACAAGTTCTAAAATGTTTAAAACTTGACAAATTTTACAAATAATATAACCAAATGTGTTTTTGAAAATCTATATCTTACATTTTCTAGAAGCTTATAAAACTTAATATTTTAATTATTAACTTTAATTGTTTATATCATATCGCGACAACTTAGTTTTATAGGTTTTCTAAAATTAAATGCCTCGAGCTTTGGATAGGGTCCTTTGTTGAATAACAAACATCATAAAGTAAACTGGCTTTTACAACCCTATTTAGTAATAAATTAAAACCTATAGTCTATGCCAATCCTATTATAAGTAATGCCTAGGACATGACACGAAGCGTTAGTGTTGGAGCTCCCAGTACCACACTTGGCATCTAGGTTATCCTTCCAAGGTGCAAGGGTCTCGTTGATACATCCGAGCCATTCCACACGTAACTATTTTAGGAAGACTATTACGTTTCTCTCATGCTACGTGTTATAGCTGTCTTGAGAAAAAAAGTGGGCATATATGAGGTTAAACGTATCAATGAATAGGCAATAGTTGTCTTAGTGGCCTCGTAAATTGAGAGTTATGCATTTATCACAATTGACAATCGTTGGCAGTCTGTTACCCACTCACTAATGTTGTGTGCTAAAATTGCCTCTAGTGATTGGCTTAACCAGATTCTCACTTCCTGGTCTTTATTCCATTACCAAATAATATAAGAAATTACACATTGAAAGTACTCATTAATAACTTTGCTTATTTAATAGATAATAACACCAATGTTCTTGAATGGCAAAGCAATCTGAGAAATATTCTCAAGATGGCAAATAAACTCTATATCTTGGATAGCGCTGTCCCTCAAAAGCCAGAGGCTAACACCACTTTTGCTCGAAAGGCACACGAAAAGCATATGATGATGCCGATGAGGTATCCTGTTTGATGCGAGCCACCATGTCTCTGATCTTCCGAAGAAATTGGAAGATACGATTGCCTATTACATGATAGTGCACCTGAGGGGCATGTTTCAGATTGTTACACCCTGAACTCGGCGAAATGGGGGCACGTGACTGATATAGAATCATGGTCGTGATTATTAATGAACGACCTGTAAATGAACATTATAAAGGACATTTGCTTCTGAAATAACAAGTCTAACAGATTTATATTAGAGTGCAATGGATAAGTAGTGGTATGACATGTTCTAAAAGATCTTAAAAGATTATTTGTTCAAGATTTAAAAGCATAACATTCCAAATTGCGTAATGCAAATAAATCGTTAAATGATAGCATGAACATGCAAGCAGGCAAGACCATGAAACAAGCACGACCCAAATGTTTAGCTTCATGAAAGTGCATCATCTAGTTACTTGAGGATTCAAGAATTTTGAAAAGTCAACATAATATTGGTGAGTTCACAGTTTAATGACCCAAGAAAATGTTTGAACAGTTTGAATGTTTGGCCATCATGACATAATGTAAAAGATAATAAGATTATAAAGATTGAACATGAGCCTTGAATTCAAACACTAACTAATTACCCACTCATGGCCTCTTCCCCGAGAATACCAAATGGACAGAATAATTGACATGTAACCTTTGACTCTAACCGAGGAGTCAAGATTGGAGCGACCAATCAGGAGTGTCGTCAACCCAAATAGATCTATTCACTAGCTATCGTTTCATACCGAACTAATCGAATTGAATTAATAGTGGGATTGGCATATAAACATGAATCAACATGAAATATATAAGATTGGTATATGAAAACAACATGCAATCAGAACGTGTTACAACTATCCATAGTATCATACAAAAGAGTTTGAATTTTGGCTTTCTTTGAATTATCCCCCAAAGTTTGAAAACACTAAAAGTAAATGTGTCTGTAATATTCACCTGACTTGGTGATTGACTGTCTGATATCGCGCTGGATGTGAGAAGGGCTGACCGGTCAGTGTCTACAATATAATATTAAGACATTCAGGGTTGGTTACATTGGATAAACGATCATGCTACACAACATTATTGGTCAAGTCTTGACTTATATTACCGGATTGTATCACTGAAATCATTGAAGCTTACTTGTAATTCAACAAATAGTGATAAGTGTATATGGGTTAGGTTCAAATGAGAACTCTTTCTTATGAGAATTTTTGAGAACTAAATCTTAACCACTAATTTCAGGTGGGGACCACTATAATTAATGGGGGGTTTCCATATATATATAAACTAGTGGATTAGAATGGTTCTCAAAAGTTCTGAAAACCAATTGGTTCTCAAATGATCATCTCCCAAGTGTATATATATATATACTTATTTGAATAAATAAATATAAATTAAAATTTCATGTCCGGAAAAATATGTGAAAATATTTATATAGAATAACATATGTTTATTTTCCTATGACGACATGAAATATACAAATATTTAATTTTATCAAATATTTATAAGGTTTTGAACTTCCAAAAATAATAAACAAATTATTTCATTATTAGGGTTCGGATACTCGTTTTCTACCGTGTGTCAGTACATGGTATTTTTCTCTTTTTCACAAAAATTATTTAGACACATAAAAATATATTTATTTTTATGAAATGATGGTTCCAAAATATATGTAATTATTTATGATTTTTGAGTGACGGTTTACCCGCTAAGGTGTTAGTTTCACCTGTTTCACGTCTATGACTCGTTTATGATGATTTGAGTTTATTAAACGCCTGGAAAGTGTTTAGGAGGATGTTTTAATATGATTTTAGGTTCTAAATTACCAAACTTGTAGGTGGAAGCTTACCTTGCAAAAATGAGGGTTTTTGAGTTACCGAAAGTCACAGTTTTTATCCGATTTCCTTCCAAAACATTATTTTTCACTTTTTGTCCCCAAAATTACTTTTAGTTATTAGAAATGAGTAGATTTTCTGTTATCGAATAGAATCATGATGCACCTAATTTTTACATAATTCTTTTGGAAAGTTCGGCTTTTCGGGTCCCAAAAACTCCATTTTTTAACTTAGATTCTTTTGGGGTCCAAAGTGACTTTAGGAAACTTGTTGGTGATTAATTAACATATGTTTATATGTCCCAAACAAACCATATTACAAGTGATAGATATTCTCACCATTTACTCAAATAAAATAGATTTTATATCATAAAATCACAAGATTTTTATGACTTCTTTATGTTTAGTATCTATTTTAACAAAATAGCATTTTGTTAATAAAATATGACCTAGATATTTTATTTACACCAAAATAATTAACCATAATTATCATGTGATAAAATTTTAAGTAAACTTTAGTAACCATTTTTCATGATGCCTCCATATTCGTAAAGTTAACACATAATACAAACATAGTATTATATTTTGAACATCATAATGCTACACTTGCCTATAGGTCCGAAAATATTTATGTTTCTACCAAGATCCACTTATCAAAGTAACCATCTTTGAATATATTCTTTATGGTTTTTAACAACAATGTCTTTCTACACATGTAACCACCATACATATTCATTTTAAGCATATTAACAACATATGGTTTTTGAAAATATGTAGTTAACCATAAGATAGTTCCACCAAAGTGAGTGTTTTTAGTCTAAAAACATGTTTCTTTAGTTAATCATCAAATAACATTCATCAAGACTTGAAAGCACAAGGGTTTCGAACATGAAATGGATTAAAGAATATGAGTATAAACAAAGAAAAGAAGAGATCTCACTACAAGTTTCCACGGGTTCGGTTTTGACAAAGTGGATTGTCGATTTGCCTCCTTGTTATGCTTCTAGCCCACCCTTGAACTTGGATGAGGAAGCTTGAATGTAGAAATGAGAGGATGAAATGAAAATTTAAAGGAGAATGAAGGTGGAGGTAACGGTTGTTAGAAGGAGAGATTAGAGAGTTTTAGTCTTTGATTATAGAAATGAGGTAAGTAGCTTTTTATATGGTGGCTAAGTGTGAATTACTAGGGTGTAAGGGGTGAGAACCGCTTGGGACTTGGGGGTGTTTGGGTTCGGATCCGAGAGAGAAAAGAGTAGAGAAGGAGTGTTTGTGTTTGGATCCTCATGAATGTTTAAGTGTCAAGAAAGTAGGTTAAGTAATGTAGTTGTTAGATGATGTCTTGCTTGGCTACGGTTTATACAAAAATTGTTATGGTGAATCGGATCAAGAGAGAAAGGAGAAGAAAAGAGAGGTGGCTTGAACTAACATGAACACTTGTGTTTGACTAAGTGTGGGAGTATGTACAGGTGCCTAAAAATTGGTTCAAGAGAAGAAAAAGAGAGGGAAATGGTAGACTAGTGGTTATTACTGTAAAGATATGGAGCGATGGATCAATTGCAAATCTAGAGATTATGAGATTAAATCAATGACACAAAGAGGTAAATACAATGAGATTGTATTTATAAGCATTAAGAGATATTACATATAGAAAGCACACACAAAAATGAGATGAATAAGAGGTGTAAGTAACTAATCTAAACAAGTCAACCTATTTATAGGAAATTGGTCTACAAACTACTAGTTCGCTGCCTACGAACCATTGGTTCGTGGCTTGGTTCGCCCAACCTATAAACTCACTCACAATCTTATTATTTATACAACACATAAGATGCACCGACGCATACGGATTATGCTCTAACAGACTCTCCTTTAACGTGTGGTGTATCTGTATCAAACATAACATCATCATCTTGATCTTCGTGATGTTCTACTCTTAAAACTTCAAAAGTTGATCTTCAACATTACAGCATCAGATCTTCAATCTTGAAATTCCTTTTTAGATGTAGAACTTGCATGGCAGGAACAGGACTTTGTCAATTAAACCACTTGAAAATAATTCTTCAATACTGCCTTGTCAATTAAACCACTTTAGAATAATTCTTCAGAACCAAATGAATCAAAGAAACCATCATATGAATCATACCTCGGAGATGAACTTCGTGGAGAATAGTGTTAACCACAAGAAGAACCTCCTGATAATAATGATCATTCTTGGATTTAAACACATTCTATTGCTTCTATTGTGCTTGACCTTGTTGAATTGGAATAGGCTTAGTAACAACCTTCTTTTTCTGTTTGGTCTTGTTGATCGATTGAATAGGGACATCCTTGACTTCATAACCATGATCTTTATGCTTGAAACCCAGAAGTTTTGATGACCCAACTTGAGAACCAGACACATCTCTTTCATTAGCTATTTTAGTAAATTTGGCTTTGATGACCTACAACTTGTTCTCAACAATCAACGATTTATCTGCTTCTGCTTCGAATGAAGTACTAGCAGACTTCTCAACCTTATCAAATATCTTCTCATCTTCCAAAAATGATGAGCCAGCATCAAACTTTGGAGCGTCACCAGCTTCAAACTTCTTCTTTCCAGACTTAGATTTGTTCTTCTTTACAGGAACAGGAGTAGCAAATTTAGAATAATTATACCCTTCTTCATTCAAATTGACCAGAGTAGATGTAAACTTTGACATATCAACCGGTGAGAGAACTTGATGTAAATCATCCTTAGCACTTTCTTCATTCTTCTCATGTTCGTAGATATAATTCAGAAATGTAGGAGATAGATGTCACACCCCAACCGACGGTGGAATATGTCGGGGCGCGAAGATTGTCCAGAAGCACAAAACACTAAATAGGTTACGATATTCTTAAATATTACACATTTTAAAGCCAATAACAAAACATAGCATTCAAGTCACATCATACGATAATTAAACATAAAACATAAACTAAGCATGAGAGTTCTTTATTTAATTAGGTCTCTCTAAAGTCGATGCAACCCTATGGTGATGATATCCAAGTCAAACTGCAATACCTGCAACATGTTATAAACAAAGTTAACTAAAATAGTTGGTGAGAATTCATAGGTTAAATGATAACGTTCGAAAGCATGAATAGAAGTTTAATAAAATGATAATTGATAAAATGGTAATTGATACAATGATACGTTAACGTAATCCAACCCTTAACAATTAGGATTTCAATCACAAGGCGCCACACGCGAGGTAGGCCAAGTGGGCTTGTCAAGCCAATATATCTATTATCGTAAGCCCGGCATGTTTAATGTTAATAATTACATTCATCGTTCAATCGTTCATCGTTCCATCGTTCAATCGTTCAATCGTTCATCGTTCAACCAACCAATCAAAACAATCATACAAGTTTCAAGTAATCATCGAACATAGAATGCACATGTGAAAATAGAATTTGATAAATGATACATGTTGCACCCCAAAAACGTTTAAGTAAAAGGGGCTATAAAAACTCATATGATAGCGAAAGCGTCGAGAATAGAACCAAAAGATAGTGGTGCGAATCAAACCCGGAGATCACCTTTACGATCGAACGTGATGGTGAGAATGCCGACAAAGAGATAAATAAATAAATAAGTATCTAAGTGAATAATCGTACGACTCTTCATGACACGAAGTACTCGATCGGATATGCGACTCGTTGGTGGAGTATTTAAGTAATGATATGAGAATATAAATAATGAAGTGGTCAAACCTATATCTAGGTCAAACGTTTAGCAAATAATTACTTATTTAACTATAAAGCATTACGACGTCACAAAACTTGATTATTTTCCATAAAATCAACCGAACAAGTCTTCAAAAATTAATTTAGGGCTGATCTAAACATATATAATTACGAAATAAAATTTCAAGTCATAACTCCAATGTTAACCCAATGATTTACTAAAATGATTTATTTTTAATTCCAAAAATACGAGTTAATCTAATTAAAATAACTAAACATCCAAGATTTATTCTAGACATGGCCTAACCCTAGATCTAGGTCCAAAATCATGTTCCATAAAAGAATCAATACACTAGTGTAAAATTTTCCATGGTCTAATAAAGATCTAGCATGAGAAATAAAGAAAAACACATAAAAATCGTCTTTTTACTTCATGAAGCCTTAGATCTATAATCATGGTGATGATTCCTTCATCCAAAACCTTAGATCTACCATTGTAATGGTGTCCATGTCAAGATCCAACAAGTTGATTAGGTAGAACTTATATCTATGAAGATCCATGGAAGAAAAACAAGAAAAAAGTGGACTTTTTATCATAAAAACCAACTTTTTTCCAGAAGAACCCAATATATACATGTCAAGATAAATCTATATGACAAATCATGTTTAAAAATAGGTTCTTTTCCAGCTATAACTTAGTCTAGCAAGATCTATAAAGATCTAACAAGATCTCAACAAAAAGTGTCATAAAAATCCATAAAAATTGATATAAATCCATTATTTTGTTCAAAATCACTAGATCTAGCCATGGAATGCAAAGATCTAAGTTTAAAAAGGCATTAAGGTTGGATCTTGATGATGAGGGATGAAAGATTCAAGAAGATGGAGGTTGGGTTTGGTGAATCTAACCTTTTTGATGGAAAACTGACACTTTACGATGCTCGAAATCACCAAACTTGGCTCCAAAATCTTCAAGGAACTTGGTCCAGACTCTCCACAGCCGTTTTAGGGTTTTATGGGGGCTAAGGATGAGAATTATGGGGGTTGGAATGAGTTAAAGGCCTTAAATACCCGTAAAATTAGGGTTTAAATGATTTCAGCGACGGTGGTCGGTGGGCGGTATGCGCCACCCTTCCTAGAAACCGTCGCGTACCGCGGCATGTTGGGGGGGGGGGTGTCGCATGCGCCTTTTTTGCTCTGGTTTTGGCATTATAACTCCAATTCGACCCCCGTTTTCGCCCAAATTCATCATTTTAAGTTTACCACCATGTTAACCACATTTAATCCACTAAATTTGATATATGATATGTCTCCTAATGATTAACGGTTGATAAAATATCATAAAAAGTGTATTTTTGGTTGTTTTTGTGGTTTTTCTCGATTTTAGCAATTCACCAACGTTTTGCGATCCGATTAAGTGTGTGATGACTCATTACATGGTAAATGAACTTTCACCATTTCCGTTCTAGACCTTGAATTCACACCAACCTTCACTTGTATTTACTTGTGTGTGTAACTAGTATTACACACAAGGGTCGTACATGTTCAGATTGATCAAATTCCCGGTTGAATGTAATTCAGCGACGTGTTCGCGTAAGATCCAAAATAAAGGCAAATCGATCGATAAACATGTTAATGAATCCAATAACATGAAATTAGGTTAATAAACATCAAAATCGATCAGTACCTATATATTTGATTATCAATCATCGAATCGGGTTACAAAATGGATAAAATCAGACAATCGGAAAACCCGAAATGTTACAGTCTCCCCTACTTTAGGAAATTTCGTCCCTAAATTAAAATTAAGAAGACTGAATGAATAACTGAGGGTATTTAGCTTTCATTTGGTCCTCACGCTCCCAAGTGAACTCTGGTCCACATTTAGACTCCCAACGAACCTTGACAATCGGGATCCATGTGCACTTGAGTTGTTTGATTTCTCGATCCATAATCTCAACCGGTTTCTCAACGAAATGCATAGACTCGTCGATCTGAATATCCTCAAGAAGAACAAGAAGGTTCTCATCAGCCAGGCACTTTCGAAGATTCGACACATGAAATGTAGGGTGGAAATTGGCAAGTACACGAGGAAGTTCAAGTCGATAAGCCACTCTACCAATCTTTTCAAGAATTTTGAACGGGCCAACATAACGAGGTGCTAGTTTTCCATTCTTTCCAAATCGAACGACGCCTTTCCAAGGTGATACTTTTAAGAGGACAAGGTTACCCTTTTGGAACTCAAGGGCTTTCATCGTCTATCAGCATAACTCTTCTGACGACTCCTAGCAACGAGCAAATGATCACGAATATGAGGGATTTTTTCGGTAGTCTCCTGAATCAGCTCGGGACCGGTGATTTGAGCTTCACCGACCTCACTCAAATATATAGGTGACCGACATTTTCGTCCATAAAGAGCCTCGAACAGGGCCATACAAATGCTCGAATGATAGCTGTTATTATAAGAGAACTCGATCAATGGTAAAAGAGTATCCCAATTGCCACCGAAATCGATGACACAAGCGCTGAGCATATCCTCGAGAGTCTAAATGGTGCGCTCAGATTGACCATCAGTCTGTGGGTGATAGGCAGTGCTGAGATCCAAACGAGTTCCCAAGGCAGATTGAAGGGACTGCTAAAAATGTGAGGTAAAATGGCCATCATGATCAGAAATAATAGTTAAGGGAGTACCATGACGTTTAACGATCTCGTTCACATAAAGTTTACCTAACTTATCAGCCTTATCCTTCTCATTGATCGTGAGAAAATGAGCTGATTTGGTCAAAGGGTCAACAATGACCCAAATACTATCGTGACCTCTAGGGGTTTTTGGAAGTGCCGTGACGAAGTCCATCGAAATGTCCTCCAATTCCAAACTGGGATTTTTGGCTGCTAGAGTAATCCGGAGGGTCGCTGGTGCTCGGCCTTGACTTTTAAGTAAGTCAGACACTTAGCCACGTAGAGTGCAATGTCTTTCTTCGTACCAACCCACCAATAAAGCTTTCGAATATCAAGATACATCTTATCCGAACTAGGATGAACAAAATAACGAGATTTGTGAGCCTCGTCCATGATAAACACTCGAAGATCATCTCGATCGGGAATCCAGATACGATCCAAGAAATAGAGAAGACCATCTAACTAGGTCACGAATTAAATTTCAGCGCCACAAGATAGCTCATTATGCAGATTACCTCCATTGATCGAGGTGCGTTGAGCTTCAAGAATACGAGCTTTAAGATTGGTTATATGATAAGAACTCTGAAAGAGGATAAGTTTGGCAAGCTCTTTTTGACTCAAGGCATCGGCCACAACATTCGCTTTACCAGGATGATAGCGAATCTCGCAGTCATAGTCGCTTAAGAGCTTGACCCAACGGCGCTGGCGCATATTAAGACCCCTTTGATTGAAAATATGCTGAAGGCCATTGTGATCGGTATAGACCACACACTCGGTACCGTAAAGGTAATGCCTCTGGATTTTTAAAGCAAACACAACTGCACCAAGCTCGAGGTCATGCGTCATGTAATTTTGCTTGTGCTTCTTAAGTTGCCTTGATCCATATGCGATTACCTTTCCTCGTTGCGTGAGAACGCAACCAAGGCCTTGATGAGAAGCATCACAATAAACCATAAAATCATCCGTCCCGTCAGGAAGTGTTAAGATGGGAGCTTCACACAACTTTTGCTTAAGTGCTTGAAATACGCTTTCTTGAGCGGGACCCCACTCGAAGGGTTAACTTTTCTGAGTCAAGGCGGTAAGAGGCACGTCAATGCGAGAGAAATTAGCAATAAAGTGCCAAAAATATCCCGCTAACCCAAGGAACGAGCGGACTTCGGTAGGTGTAGTAGGGGTACACAAACTCTTAACAACTTCAATTTTGGCAGGATCAACATAAATACCCTTGTCGCTGACGATGTGTCCCAAAAATTGAACCTCTTTTAGCCAAAATTCACACTTGAAGAACTTGGTGTAAAGTTGTTCTTTCTTCTGGAGTTCAAGTACCAAACGCAAGTGGGTTTCATGTTCGGCCTTAGACTTTGAGTAGATCAAGATATCATCAATGAAGAAGATAACGAATTTATCGAGATAGGGTTTGCAAACACGATTCATGAGGTCCATGAATATAGCAGGACCGTTTGTCAAACCGAAAGGCATAATAGTGAACTCAAAGTGGCCATAACGAGTGCGAAAGGCGGTTTTGTGAACATCCTCCTCCGTGACTTGAAGCTGATGATAACCGGAACGAAGTCGATTTTTGAACAACAAGTGGCTCCTTGAAGCTGATCGAAGAGTTCATTAATACGAGGCAACGGATAACGGTTTTTGATGGTGAGTTTGTTAAGCTCATGATAATCGATGCACATACGAAGTGAACCATCCTTCTTTTTGACAAATAGAATGGGTGCTCCCCATGGTGAGGAACTCGGTCGAATGAAACCCTTGTCAGAAAGCTCTTGGAGTTGTTTAGCCAACTCCTGCATTTCTGAGGGTGCGAGGCGATATGGCGACTTAGCTACTGGAGTAGCTCCTGGAACAAGGTCGATACGGAAGTCAACTTGGCGAACGGGAGGAAGACCCGTAATGTCATCGGGAAAAACTTCCGGAAAGTCTCTCATGATCGGGATGTCTTTGATTCCTCTTTCTTTTTCTCGGACCTCCATAACATGCGCCAGAAAATCCAGATACTCCTTGCGTATGTACTTATGGGCCTTTGTACAAGACATAAGCTTGAGCCCACTAGATGGTTTATCACCATGAAGAATCAGAAACTGGCCATATGGACGAGGAATGTGAATGATTTTATCGAAACAAATGAGCTCGGCACGATGACGAGATAACCAGTCCATGCTAACAATAATGTCAAAACTCCCGAGACGCATCAGAATAAGATCGATAGGGAAGATATGGTCCTTGATATTTAACTTGCAATCACGAACAATAGATATAAGAGCAATAGGTTTTCCATCTGCAATCTCAACCGTGAATGGATAATCGAGCACAATGCAAGGTGTATCAAGTAAAGGCTCAAACTTTAACGATACAAAGCTACGATCGGCACCAGAATCAAATAATATAAAGGCATAATAGTTGTTTACGAGAAACGTACCATTGAAGACCTCCTGGTTTGCCTGAGCCTGATTTGCATTGATGAAAAAAGCACGAGCGAAAGCACCACGGTTAGCATTAGCAGCAGGCAGGTTAGCAACCACAAGAGCAGGGTAAGCATTCCTCGGATGGGTGGTGGATCCACAACTGTAGCAAGCATGAACCTGAACCTGAACATTAGGAGCTTGGGCTTTCAAAGGTTGGGCCGGATACTAGACCATAGGCTGGGCTTTAGCAGGCATGCGATAAGCATGAGTGTGATGACCAAAACGCCCACAATTGGTGCACTGCCAACACTGGGCCTACATAGGATGATGATGGTTACACCGGGCACAAAAAGGACGGGTACCCGTGTAAGGTTTCTTGGCTGGAAGTGCACCAGGAGCCCATTGTGCAACAGGGGTGGCAGGACTAGCAGGTGTAGGAGTAGCAGTAACCGTAAAGTTTCGCCCCTTACGTTTATTTTTGTTACTTTTAGCAGCAGATGACTTAGTTTTGTACTGCTTTTCGGTCACGGGTTCGGCCTTTTCAGTACCTGATTCCCTCTTAGATCCCCTTCTTTTCAGTTTGTCCTCCTTCACATGGTTATCGGTCAAACGCGCAGCAAGACGAACAACGTTGTCAAGTGTCACCAGATTACTGGCCCAGATAGAATCATGTATGTCCTCGGGTAACCCACTAGTATAGCATTCGATAGCTCGAAATTCAGGAGTGATAATTTCAGGCACCGGAATTTTCAATACATGGAAACGATCGGTATACTCCTGATTTTCCCCACTGTATTGTTTCAGCGCCCAGAATTCATCCTCAAGTTTCTTTAATTCAGAACGGGGACAGTATTTCTCCCTCATGACCTCCTTTAGTTCATCCCAAGATAGAGCTGAGGCCTCATCGGACCCACGAATCCGTTTCTCACGGTTCTACCAAGTGAGGGCTTTTTCAGTGAGTATGCTGGTGGCACGCGAGACCTTCAGATGACCAGGACAGTCACTGTTAACGAAGGTGTTTTCCATCCCCTCGAACCACTGAAGTAAACCAATAGGACCCTCGGTCCCCTTGAATTTGGGAGGGTTGCAGGAGTTAAAATGCTTGAATGAACAAGTAGCCATAGCAGCATCATTAGCAGGGTTAGCATTCACACCCTGCTGGAGTTAAGCCACTATACCGGGAAGAACATCAGCCATCTGTTTGGCTATCACCAAGGCCATTTTGCGGCCGCTATCACCCTTTCTGTGTCCCTTGGAATGGATCGACATGCTGAGATTCAAGAACAACAATCATGAGTCATGATGTGATGTGATTGATAATCAAATTTTTGAGGGTAAAATTGTTAAGTGTAAAACTGGTGTGTGTTATCGAACCGTGATACCGTGTAACTCAGGATCATAGTTTATCAAAAATCATTTGCTTAAACGTAATCACACGTCAAAACGTGAAATCGATCAATTGAAATAAAACACAACGAAGTGGTTCTCACCTCCCGATTGGAAGGATACAACCGAGACTAATCAGATCAAGATCCTAGTGGTAGAGACATGCTTTGGCCTAATAGGTTCCAACACTCTCATCGGGGCATCCTAGGTGAGCGTCCGGGCCCAATGGTTGATAGGGCTTATGCGCAACGCTTTTCTTGACAGAGACCCCGACTACCGGTGTTTTCACCCTTCCAGTTACTACATGTCTACCACTAAAACCCTAATTCCGGCGAGATTTGAAAATTATGAAAATCACATTTTCCTAAATGGTGCGTAAGGCACCATTTTCTAAGGAAGGGGCTAGGAAGCTTTAGTGATTCGTGCTCAAGTGCGAGCTGATTTACGGGAACAAAGCATTCAAAATATGAAACAATTAAGGAGCAATTTACTGGACAAAAGGAGCAATTAGGCACATTACGCATGTAGCACTCATGTAGGACACCTAAGGCAATAGTCTAGGTCAAACCAGTTCTAATAACCTAGATCCCTATAGCCATGGCTCTGATACCAATCTGTCACACCCCAACCGACGACGGAATATGTCGGGGCGCGAAATTGTCCAGAAGCACACAACACTAAATTAGGTTGCGATATTCTTAATATTACCCATTTTAAAGCAAATAACAAAACATAGCATTCAAGTCACATCATACGATAATTAAACATAAAACATATACTATGCATGAGAGTTCTTTATTTAATTAGGTCTCTCTAAAGTCGATGCAATCCTATGGTGATGATATCCAAGTCAAACTGCAATACCTGCAACATGTTATAAACAAAGTCAACTAAAATAGTTGGTGAGAATTCATAGGTTTAATTATAACGTTCGAAAGCATGCGTACAAGTTTAATAAAATGATAATTGATAGAGTGGTAATTGATAGTTCACGAACAGTAAAAGCAATTGCATTCATTTTGAAAGTTTGTATAATTCTGCTTCAACAAACCGAACGAAGAATTTCAAAATATTTTTGTAAATCTTTTAATATTTTCTTTCAAGAAAAATAAACTTTGAAAGACAAAATGTTTATTAACTTTTGTTTTGTATTTTCTTAAAAAATCTAAACGACGAAAAATAACAGGATAAAAAAATGCAAACAAACACAAACGAGTTTATGTGAATTAACCGACTCGACAAACCAATTGAAAAACCGATTCGACAAACACAAAATAATTTGCATTCACGAAACAATCCAACGTAACACAAACCTTGTTTCTTTTAATTTTTATTGCCTTAAAACTTGTGATTTTCTTTTTAAAAAAATTGAAAAAAAATATTAGATTGTTTTTGTTTAGTTATGTTTTTTAAATTTTTTTTTAAAAAAAAAGCCTTATGTAATCTAGGGTAATATTTCTAAAACCGGAGGGACCAAAATGAATTTTTGTGAAATCTTTTAGTAATACGACAAAATAGTCGAATTAATCTACAAATTTGCGTTCAACTGATCTTTTCCGATGAGATTTTCAGGTGAACTGATATTTTTCCGGCGAACTAAACATAAAACAAACAACAACTTCAACGAACTATAACTTGCTTAATACTTGACGAAATTCGAATCTGAAAGTTGCATTGAACTCGTTGTGAGAAACCGAATCAAAGTAGCACCATTGTCAATATGTTTTGTTGAGCTTTAAACAAGCGAACTGAACACGGTTACGGTTACGATTAGGCCATGAAGAACACAATCTATACCTTGTGATTTCAGCGAAAGAAACTCAAAGAAAACTGAAATCGTTTTCTGATATAGAATCGCAGATGGAATCCGATCATATTAGCATCAAAATTGATGTGCTTGGATATGCTTTTGATGGTTCGACATTGATCAACTGAAACTAAATAGAGAAGACGAACCAGAAATTTATACTTGATCAATTGGTTTACTGAATTCAATCCTAACTTGAACAAATCACGAAATTAATATAAACAATAAACTCGATATTGAAATCCGATCAAAACAAGATCTAAACTGATGCAATTTGGTGTTATTTTGGAGATTCGACGATGAACAGAAACGATAGTGCCAAACTCACGATCTGGACCTTTTGTGATTAACTCAAAACTCAACCAAATCAAAAACTAATGACACCAGTAGACTCGTCCGATCAGAATGGAACCAGATTTAATGAATTTAATCGAGTTTCACACAATCTGCCATTGTAGAAGCTTAAAGGAAGAAGATAAGCTGTGATTTTTTCGAATTTGACTAAAACCTAACCAAAATTAATTTGGTAACTTGCAATAGATCCATCTTGTCATTCTAAAACGGCTGGAATCAAAATCAAACACTCAAACAACTCAGATTAAGGGAATTTCATAGTCAAAGATCGAGTAGTTAGACTCGAAAAAGTCAAACAGAACGAACTTGGTCGAACTAAGCCATGATATCGATCCAAAAATGTGTAGGATCATAGCCTGGATTGCTCTGATACCAATTGAAAAACCGATTCGTCTCGATCTAGTGATTTGTACACCGAAAATTGGACCGAAAGTTAACCCGAAACGAATAACACAAAAAACGTTAATTAAACTTTGTTTATAGCTCAAATCGATCGATGATTACATGTAATGAACTCGTTTCTAGCATCTAATCATGATCCAGAATAAACTCTCTCATGAAAAAACAAGATCAAGAGTTCTTCCCTCTAGAAATCACTCTCTGGAAAACGGTTATGGCAAACTCCCCTGTTGTTCCGAACTGAATTTGATATATATATTGAGATGAGGTTCGGCTCCACTTCGCTTGCACTTCGGATCAAGTTAAGAGGGCAGATTTAGATCTGGTTCGTTTGGTCTCCATTTTTTTTTGTTCGTGGGCAGCTTTTACATATATATCTCATATATATGAGATATTCTATTTCACAACAAAGCACCTAAAGTAATACCAAAATTATACTTTCTACCCTAGACATGATTTAACTAAACTAACCAAACCAACTGACGCTACTAACTATGATACACACACGTCACACTGAAAATGCTCTAATAGGAGCCGATGTGTTTGGTTCATAGAGAGGAACGCGGTTTAGTGTTTTAGGTTCTAAAATGTTGTACACCAAGCATAGAGTCTTATACCTCTTACACTTTCAATAATTATGCTTTACCAAGTTGTACACAATGTTCTAAAAATTGTACTTATTTTTCTACACCCTCTATCTTATCTCTATTATAATATAGCAAAGATTACCTAAAATCACCTATTTCAATTAGGCATAAACTATTAAACCAATTACAAAGAAGATTCTATCAACTCTATCTTAAAAAACCTGAATAAATCAAACAATCTTACTACAAATTTACCCAAACCAGACTACCAAATTTATAAAAAAATAAGAAGGCACAAAACGTATAACAAATTACATAAAAGAAGACAATTAACTCTTAAAAAAACCAAATTTTAAAAAGCAAACAGTTGTTTAAATCAGGTCTCAAGCGAAATCATCAAATTTGGTAATAAACCTCAATACTGGAATAAAATCGATATCATTTAGAAAAAATATCTTTATTTTATATGGGTTTGGTATTTTAAATGATTATCAGATTCATTTTTCAAGATTTGGAGTAAGACAAAAAAAAAAAAAAAAAAAACACAAAGAACAAAAGGGAAAGAATTAGAAACTTCGTTGAGGCAAAAGGTCAAAAATTATGACGGAGAAACATAAATCAACGTGAACATCATTTGTCCACAATCAATCAACATTTAATACAATTAGACTACATTGACGCAGATAATTACCAAAAAGAAACCCAATTTCGACATGCATACCAAAAAAAAAAAAAAAAAACAAATCGAACACCAAAACCACAAAATTTCGAACATAGATATCGGAAACACCAAAAAATGAATGAATAAAAGTGGTTATGTTTAGTGAAGGTAAAAGAAATCAAAACTATGTAAGTAAGCTATGTATATATATTATAGAAGAAAAAGTTAAAGATATTCTCACTACTTTGTTGACTTTCACAAATAATAGAAACCTAAACCATGAGAGAACAAAACATTGGGTGGAGGATAAAGTGTCCATGTATACATTCTGTATCTATTACTACTATATAATGTATATCGATAAAAATGGCATTTTTGTAAATATGGGCGTCTTAAAATTTAAGACGCTTAGGTTGTGTTTGTTTTTTCTTCAAACTTCTGTAAAAGGACTTATGTCTGCGGGCGGGCAGACATAACCCTTGCAGACTGTTTGTTTTTTTTTTCAATGAAGATCTTATATTAGCTTCTATCATCTTTAAAAAAAAGCCTTGAACCATTGCTTAAAACATCTGCACACTCCATTAACCCTAAAAAAAAAACAGGTTGTCTTTCTGCTTTTCCTCTCACGACGCAAACAAGCGCCTTTCTCCTTGCCGGAGCTGCTACCTCCGGCGGCCTACGCCGGCGCTCCTCTCTGATGCGGCTCTTCTCCCCACGATCCTCCTCGCAGCCGCCCCTGCAGCGCTCCTCTCTGCTGCGGCTCCTCTCCCCACGAACCTCCTCGCAGCCGCCGCTGCTCCTCCTTGCAGCCGCCGCCGCTGCTCCTCCTCGAGGTTCGAGCTCAGGCAAAGACCCGTGAAATGACGATCTAAAACAAAACAGGAAAAGGTGGAGTGATTTTTAGACCCCGTGAACCGTCGCTTGCCACCGCGGTCTTGGCCGGAATCGTCTCACCGGAAAGTCGGCGGCTACACTGCTCTCGTTCTCCGTCTCTAATATGTGTGGAGTGGACCAGATTTATTTTTGTGTATTTTATTTTTGTTTACTTGTTCAAATGAACATAAGACAAAAAGAGATGGTTTATCTTTTATTTTTATTTTAATTAATTTCTATTTATTTTTGTTATAAATCCAAATTCATTTTATAATATATAAAAAAGTTGAATGATTTTTATTATAAAGAAGTTGAATGATTTTTATTTTGTAATATAAGTTTGATAATTATATATTTTTAGTTTTTGCAGACAGTATAAAGTTTATAAAAACAAACAGTCTTATATTTTCAGATTACAGACCTTCAGACCACATCTTCAATTGCAGACATAAAATCAGATGAAATCAGACTGCAGACATTTTTTGTCTGAAAAAACAAACAGCACCTTACTAATTCTGACCAATTCTTTATTTCCTTTTTGATGGTCCAGAGAAAAGCAGCCTCTTTTGAGAAACTGTCTAGCAGAATACTGAATAATGTCTCTTTCTCACTCAAAGTGAAGAACGGATTTGAAATTCACAATCCCGCTCTCTCCATTCTGGACCCTAATTGCTTCATTTTTTCTTCGATTTTACAGGTTCCGATTCAATCCGATGGGCGACGACGAAGACGGCGGGACATCCTCTGAGAAAACCTCCGCCTTTCTCAGTCTTAATCTGGTTAGAATTTTCTGATTTTTATTATTGTTGATTTCAGATCTTGAAGCTATCAGTCCAAGCAAAAATTGAAGACTTGTTCTCAGTTCAGATCTTGTTATCGTTTATTTCAGATCTTGTAGCTATTTCACCAATAATTTAGATGGGTTTTGATTCCCGTCTTTTATCTTTTAGGGTTTTATATTGCAGATTCAGGTACGTTCTTATCTATTTTTTATTTGGTAGTTGAATTTATTTAGCTAAGAAAATTATGGTGTTTTAAATGTTATATGTCTCTGCTTCCCCACTTTTTCACTCGTCTTCCATCTAACTGAAACCTCAGTTCCCTTTTCAAATCTCGAGCGGTGAATTTTCAGATCTCAACACCACCACAACGGTTATTAAGGAATTAGTGTCTTCATCAGCAAAAGGTAAGGCTATTTCCTTTAGATTTGATTTCTTTGTCTTTATTTTCAGTTTATGATTGTTAGGCTTTGGATTTTGCTTAACCAAAGGCATTTGTTTAAGTTCATATATAGGAGGAGGATATACAGGCGTATTGCATCTTCGTTTCATCTTTGACAGCTATACTTTAACTCCGTTTGAGGTAAGTGAAGTTTATTTAGAATTTGTGTGTGTGTGTGTATATATATATATATATATATATATATCTTGAAGGGTTCATATTTCCATCGGTTTCTTTGTTGGATTTTGTTATATTGTAGGGCTCATTGTTGAGGATTGTTGCATTGGATATTTCCACTGATTCATAATTTTGTTTGAGGTGC
Organism: Deinandra increscens subsp. villosa; assembly: GCA_039602395.1. NCBI lineage: Eukaryota > Viridiplantae > Streptophyta > Magnoliopsida > Asterales > Asteraceae > Deinandra > Deinandra increscens. The sequence continues at coordinate 17,675 of JBCNJP010000229.1, read as the reverse complement.
GATTTCCACCGATTCACAGTGGGGCTGCTATGGTTTTTGAACTTCGAGTATTGTAGCTGTGTAATTTTTGCTATATTGTTGCTAATAACCTTGTTGTTCTGTTCTTGGTGTTAACTGGTAACCTTTTTGCTCTCAAATACGTATAGGCGGGGAACTAAAATAAGTGTGTAGGTTTGCTATATTATTGCTAATAAACGTTAGGCACTTCAGATGTTTCATTTCGAGTTTTAGCCTGTTTTGTTGTAACAGACTTGTTAATTTGGTATGCATAAATCTTTATGTATTCAGTTCATAAAGACAACCCTCCCAGAAGTATATTCAGTTCATTCCTCAAAACCATTAGGTGCACGTGCGTTCTCTTTTCCATTTTGCAAATATATGTGTAGACATGTGAGTATATTTTAAAGCTTTTAGCTTCTGAATATTTATTGTACCTAATACAGCTTCAAGGATGTAGATTTCCATGTTATATCTATAATTTTTGAGTTAGTTCAAGGGAATATGTGAATAATTAGGTATACTAGAATATACCCATGTTCTTACAGGAGTTAATATAATCATTTTGTTAATTTATATAGCTAAGTTTTGTTTATTTTAGCCCTCAAAATGGCATATGAAAGCCACAAAATTCTGGATCTTTATTAATTTCTTTGCTTCAAATAATTACACAGTAACAATGGCACACTTTTATTTCAGGCTATTTTTATGAAAGTTTTTGTGCAGTAGTTACTTTCTTGATTTCTAGGAAGCTATAAGCATGATGATGGGTCTTTGCAGAATTTATACCACCCCTTCAAAGTACTTACAAATTCATTTTTACCCATCTCATTTTTCTTATGTTTGTAGGTTGGTTTAAGCCACTAAGCAAAGAAATATTGATTTCAATAGTTTTTTTTTGTTTAACAACTTCATGATGGTGTTTTTGAAGATGTAGCATGGCATTTGAGACATGAATATCTATTCTGGTTCATGTGTAGATGACCAATACTTGCACCTATGGGATCTCACGTCTTCACCAGTCATGAAATATATCAGTCAGATATCCTCTCTAATACATGCGAGGGTGTCTAGTTGTACGGTAACACCACCTCTAACACAACCGTCGTTAGAAATAAAAGAGTGCATGAATAAGCCAAGACATCACAATGGATAGTTAACACATAAATTTTTAGTTTAAAACAACTATGTTTATACACATGGTTGATTATAAAAATCAATTCATCTCAAAATATACCATCCAATCTCCTGTTGCACTTTAAACCAAATCATAGCAACAGAATAGAGGAGCGAAAACAACCGGCCAAACTAAGTTGTTGGATATGTTGTTTTGGTATAGACTTAAAGATACAAACTTCAAAAATAGGAATAAATTTTTAACTAATGCTTTTCATTTTTCCTTTCCTTTTATTCCTTCTTTTTTTAGTGTTTCTTAAGCAGAGTTTGTGCTCATTATTTTATTTATATGTGTTGTTATGTCATCTCCTAAGATTGACATTTCTCATCGTGACCCGTTAAGCCCAATCTTACAAGCTATGTTTAGCATTTTCATTTATAAAAAGGAAGGCTAGGGCTTGAACTATTTAATTACTAAATAAGCTTGCAAAAGAAACTGAAACGGGGAGCAACCATCTAAAACTAAAGAACTTTACTAATAGTTTACACTTAATTAACATAATTGGTGTTATTGCTACTCTTTCCAGGTGGTATAATGGATGTCCAGGTATAATAAACCTTGAATCTTTGGTGGTGGATATGGACGAATACTTGTGTATGGAGTTGAGGTATTTATTTTTTATATTAATGATGGTGAGTGTATATTCATATGATCTTAAATCCATGTCATATTGTAGTGGTATAATTTATGTATTTACCATTTGAACTTGCTTCTGTATCATATTTAGGTGCCTAAAATCAATTTATTCATAAAAAAGGCAAGCTGTAAAACTTGCAGCACCAGGCCAGATAGGGACTGCAAATTATTTCATCAAAACAGGAACTGATATGCTTAAAAGAGGAGTTGCTGTCCCGTTTCAGAATCAACACAGTTTGCTTTTTTCCTGTGTCACCGTCCTACTTGTTTTTTTTTGTAAGAGAGATGTTGAGATGTCACTATCCTATTTTGACTTTACTTTAAGGTTGATGTTTAGGTGTGCATGGGATACCCTGACATTTCAGGTTGCTTTTTCCTTTTCACATATTTATCATGTGGGTTAAGTAATAATAACCAAATATTCGATGCAGAAGGTCAAAAAAAATGAGGCTAAAAGAATCCGACTAAAGGACAACTGAACGTAAAAGAAGCTACATAAGAAGAACCAAAGGACCACCTTTAGGTTGCTTTCTTTTTCTTATTTTCTACATAGCTAAAATGAGATGTTTGTTCCATATGATGTGCCCATCAAAGGATCAGCTTTCAAATGTTTCTTATTGCATTACAAGTCCACTCCATGGCGTTAGTTTCTTTATCCCCTTATTTATTTTACCTTGTTTTTTAATTAATTTTTACTATATTCGGATTTGATTCATGGTTCTTATAGTTGTTGAAAAAATGTATTCTTAAGATTCCTTATATGGTTATAATGATGTTGGTTTTAGGGAACATGATGTTCGGGTATTTAAAGTTGCATATCGTATGCGATTCTTTTTAGTCTATGTTTTTTTCCTTTCTAATTGTGTACTAATAGAAGGTACCATGTTCTTGTATTAACATGATCCATTTGTGACTACAGGTTGTGGAGCAGTTTGGAACCCCACATCTGTATGAGCTTCCAATTAGACTAACTGTAATCTTAATCATCTTATCCCACATCAGTTCATATGCATTTATACCTTCTTTTTTTTAACTACATGTTTACGGTGAAAGCCATCTAGAGACTTAAAACTTCCCATTTGGACAGCTTTCTGCTTCTGGGGATAGTAGAATGCCTGAAGTGGTGGCTGATCCTCAAGGTGATGTTGCTGAAATATTCCAGAATCTCGGAGTTTGTGTGGTACAACAATGTAAAAAGATCCGCCAACAAGGTAGAATTTCATTGTAAAAACTAAGCATGCATTTGTATAATTGTATTTACAAGGGCAGTTGTCTTCCTTTTCAGTTTTGACAGCTGTTATGTATGATAAGTCTATTAAGGCAATCAAGGTGAAGGTGCCTGAGTGAAATGAAGAGTTCCTTCTACATCCTGCAACTGTTAGATGTAATTAGCGTTCAGCCTAGAGTGTGGCATGCCAATCTTTAGCTTTGCTATAAAAAATCATAATTATCTTGAAAACTATGACTGTATATAAAAGTAACATAACCATACAAAGACCATATTTTTCTGAGTTACCTACTCATTTTCATTGACGTTGAAGTTATTATCCGATTTAATTTTTAAAGCATGTCTTTAGAATTTCTTAATTGGTGTTTTAGGGTCAAAAATTTGGTTTTTGTGCTGATTGTTATTCCTTTTATTGTATGGAACAACACATTCAAAGATTCCACATTTAAAAGTTTTAATATTGTGGCCAAGTTGATAGTGTAGTCATTAGTAGCAACTGATAAGTGTTAATTATATGATAAGGTGAATTGTTGTTGTAAATGATAATATAGCATCATCAAAACTATGATATTATATATTTTGCATGACTAAAGCTTTGTTTGAGATATGCTAATCATAGAGTATGTATTTTCTGGATAAATTCTATTTTGACTTTCAAAAGTTTATTTTTTTTGTTCAATCTGATAAATAAATTGTTTTTTTTTTTATATTGAATACACCTTTTGGTGTTTTCAACATATTGAATTTTTTCTTCAAAAAAATACCCAGAAAAAATGTAAACAATAGTATAAGTTGGTCCGAAAATATGGATATTAAGCACATGTAATGTATGAAGCATTCAAGACACAACCATTAACTAACATATAAGATCATTAATCCATTTGACTGGACCATATTAAAGTTTAGTAGCACACCAAATTTTTTATGATCATTATCTTGTTTTATTATCTTCATCTAAGGTAAGGATGGTCGAAAACATTTCTTTTGGTATATGTTATTCGGCCTTTAGCCACCCGATTCATGAACGGATACAAGAGACTTCCGATTCAAAGGAATAAATAATATTTTTTTATTCGTTTTTATTTGTGTACTATGATGTATGTTGTCATCACCGTTGCATCGCAAAGATAGAAAAACGAGTACAACATTGTAAAGTGTCACCATTGTCGCCGCACTGTAAATAGACATGCCGCCATAGCGCGCAAACAGAAGATGAATAACACGCTATACACTGTTGCCGCCGCAACGCGCGGGCACACGACTAGTGTTGGATAATGGATGTCCAGACCTGACAACACCAAGAATTTGACCCGGTTAGACCCGTAAAGAGTTACACTGGGGACAACGAGATAAAAATCCTCTTACTCGGCTAACCGGTAATTTACGAAAATATATGATTAATTTAATGTTTATTCATGATTAATAAACATTTTATTAATTACAAATGATTATTCTTGAAATAATTAAATAAACAGAGAAAAACATTTTGATTAATGTTTTATGGTGAAATAAATAAATAATTATTTATATTTTCTCGTAGTTTGCGACTTGTGAAATTAATAAAGTTGTTTATTAATTAATCACAAACTAAAGGGGGTTTAATTGCAATATTAAATTACTTGGAGAAGAGTTAATGGACTGGATCCTCACGGGCTTAGGTTTTTCCATAAAGCCCAGGATCCATCCATTATATATAGAGGGCTAGGGGAGGAGTTTTAGTTTGCTTATTCCTCCAGATCCCTCCCCTCTCTCTGCGCCACTTTTAGTGCTGCTACCTCCCTTCTCCCTCGTCCCCTCCCTTCACGCAAACCAACCTCCTCTAGAGCTTGGTCGTCTTGCTTCCTTTGTGAAACCCTAGAAGACGGCGTAATACGAGAAACTACCGGACGAACCTTCCGCGTGACTCATCAAGGTATGACCACCTTCGTCCTATTTCCATTCACCATAGGTGACGCCCACCTCTAGATGGAGGCCGTCGCCATCAACAAACCCTAGCTCGCCGTCGCGACCTAGCGTAGCTCCGTTTCACTACGATGCGTTTCCATCACCACTCATCGGTACAATCGTCGTCGTCACGATTTTACGAGTGCGAGCCCTCGTCGTAATAATCGTGGTAATCGCCCGGCTAAACCCTAGCCGCCGTCACCGTCTCGATTCGATTGGTGCTCGCTTGTCGCCACCATAAACGGAATCGTTGCTATTCTTAATGAATCCGTTTGAGACGGTGTATGCGATTTGCAAACGATTTAATCCGCCGGTTCGGATTATTTTTTCGTGAAACCCTAGCGTCATCTTGTTGACCCTCGGTGTCTCTAACGTTTGTTAGAACACCGCGAAGGTATATCTAAACTCCGGTTTTAGTTTAGATATTTAATCTCGATTAATGTAATCGTTAGTATTTTCGCGTTAACCGGTTTAACGCGAAATGGTGTTTGCGTGATCATTTTGGTGATCGTGATCCTGTTGACACGATTTCGACACCAACGGTTTACGCGTCTTAAATTTAGTAAAATTTATTTTTCCGCTGCGTAAACGGATTACCGGTTTAATCCGTTTAACTCTTAATTTACTAAACCCGGTCGGTAATGTTTTAATTAACGGTCAAGTTTTTTTTTTAACGTCAGCGGGCACCCGTATACCACTGTCGAAACCCAGCAGTAACATCAATAAGACCCAATCTGCGGCAATCTTCTCTGAATCAGCACTTGAGGCTCCTTTATTGGAACCGAGAGTTGTTGTGACAGATGAAGAGAATCCCAGGTGCGAAGAAGCCATGGGTACCACAGCTGATCAATCTAGGATTGATAGCTTGGTTTCGTCCAAGGATGCTGGTAAAAAGCCAGTTGAGGACAGTTTTACACTACCAGAATTGACGAACTTGTACCTATCTCTCCAAGCACAGGTTGATACTCTAAATGCAACTGTTGCTAAACTGGTAAAAGCTAATCCTACTGATGCTGAAGCAGGTCCTTCAACCCTTCACAGAGATGCTGATGAAGCTGTAATAGCTGAAGAAGCTGATTTCGTCAAATTGGGGGAGAAGATGCCCTCAAGGCCTGTCATTACTGAAATTGAAGAAGATCAGAGGATACCGGCTGAAGTTAGAGCCACAGCTTGTCAAAGAATCGGTATAAATCCCTTCGATGTTGAGGAGTGTTGGGCCAACATTAAATGCAGTCAACTGATTGCTATTTCACCTTTTGAGGATCCCAACCTCACAGAGCTTGTTCAATCTTCAATGTTGATTGCTGGTGCTCTACCTGAGCATATCAACATGATCACTACACTCCTAAAAGATGTCATCTTTCCGACTGAAAGAGCCAGTGATCACAGCAAAGCAACTGAAGAAAGCACTGCAACCACTGTAGTTGCTACACTCACTGAAGGAGAAGATGAGAATCCTATTGGTGAAGATGAAGGCACAAAGGTGCTGGAGATTGCTGACATAGAACCTGAAGTCACCAAACCTCAGGTGGTGACTGAAGATCAATCTACTGTTCAAGCGGAAGTTCAGGCGGAACTTCAAGCGGAAGTGTTTGTGGAAGCTGAAACTATCGTTCAACCGGAAACCCAATCAACTGCCCAGGTGGAAACTTTTGGCCCTGGCAACTCAATTTTTGGTGTTGATGGGTCTGCTGAACCAACTGTGGTTCAACCGGAAGAACAGGGTAATGCTGAAATAGAAGACATGGCTGAAACCCTTATAACCTTAAGGAGCACAGAACCAATTCAAACTGAAGAACCTGTTCAAGCTGATTTTCCTAAAACAATTCAACAGGTGGTTCAAACTCCAGAGGCTGAAACTATACAGAAGATGGTAGAAGATGCTAAAAGGATAGCAGAGGATGAGAGGCTAGCAAAAGAACTTCAAGAGGAATTTGATCTATACATGCAAAATTCTGTCTTTGAAAATTTACTGGAAGAGGCAAAGACTAGGTCTTTCAACTGGAGACTGAAGGATTATGATTTGGATGCTGTGACTGAAGCTGATAGGCAGAGGCTAATCTCTATTGCCTCTCAATTGCCTACCAAGCTGGTAAAGAATGATGAGAATTACCTACTGCTGAAAAAGGTAAAAAGGGCATTTGTGGTTAGAAATTTGAGGAAAGAGGAAGAGATAGCTCAGATGAAAGTTAGGGGACTTTGCAGCTTGATTGATGAAATTTTCTATGAACTGAAAGGAGAAAATGCTGCTGTCAATCCTAATTTGGTGATGCCTTCACCTTCAGAGCTAATCTCAGGTACAACAACTGCTGATGTTAAACCTGAATCTATTGATTTTGCAGATGTACCACCTCCACCTTCATTTATTTACAACCCAAACCCAATGCCTACAACAGTTCCATCTACCTTACAGTCACTAGCCATTATACCTTACAAACCACCCTCCATCTCCAAGAAAGTAGCCACCAAGCTTGCCAACCCCAAGTATAGAACCGACAACTTTACACCCATCATTCCTTTAAAAAAGAAGCCTCCACCTACTATGAATTTTTCTGATATTTTCCCACCAACTCCACCTTCTAGCCCAACTTCTGAAGCCAGTAAACCACCACCACCTACCTCCCTTCCTCCACTCACCATCAAAGAACCTTCCACCACCTCCAAACCTACTCAAGATCAACCTGATCTCTCTTCTCAGTCCTCAAAAGGAAAAGCTCCGAAAGTAATAGAATCAACTGACGATTCTAATGAAGAAAACAAATTGAGAAAGAGAAAACTGCTGCATCACAAAAGAAAAAGAGAGCAAAGGCCAAGGAAAAGAGGCCCACCCCGGCAAAACAAAATTGTTGGGTGGACAGTTAATGAAGACACTTTTGACTTCAAATTCTAGTGCCTAAGTGGGATCACCAGAGTAGTGAATGCTCATCTCGCCACCAAAATGCTTGACATCTTCCAATTTTCAGACATCTATGCGAAAATGCAAGGGATAATGAGTTTGTCCAGAGCTGAGCTCCTGCTAAGAATGAACATAGAACCAAAAGTGCTCGAGCATGGACTGTTCTCTGAAACTCAGGTTGATGAAGACATTAAAGAAAACACAACCAGTCCAATAAAGTTTGTGATTTGGGAAGAAGAAGAAAAACTCTTCTATGTACACAGGGCAGATAGTAGCTTCACAACCCATAAAGAAATTAATGTTCAAGATCAGTGGAATGAACAAGATTGGGAAGCTCTGCAACATGCTAAGGTCACCATGACCAGCATGAGTGATCTCTCAAAGGATGTGAATGCAGGGGTTAAGGTCTTCGGCAAGTAGGTTAAGGAGAAGAAATTTTTTGGGTACAAGTCAATTTTGAAGATGAACTTTGACTTAGAAGAATAATTTGACAGCATCAGCTAAGGGGGAGATTGTAAGGAACTTCAAGTTCTAAAGAATTCCGGCTGAACCTCAGTTTTGTCAATTCCGGTTGAAGTTGAAGCGGAACTCCCACTTCAAGCGGAACAACAAGTTCAAGCGGAAAGAAGCAGTTTTGTCACTTAGTGAATATTCCGGGTGAACTCGATTATCCATCAGATAATGAGTTCAACCTGACTTTTCCTGAGATGTCTCTTCAGTAGTCCCATCCTGCAAAAGCTTCTCGTATGCTTCTATATCTGCCCAAGCCGCTCTCCTAAAGTAGATTGTTGCTGTCAACACGCAAGTCATTTCAAATGTCGAAGTTTATTCTTTTGGTAGCTTATATTTGACTTTGTAATGTACGATCTAGATTAGATCGCATGAGATCAATGGCTGTGATTGATCTCATCTGCACTATATATAGCTTGTTACCTCTTAGTTTACACGGCGTGGTTATCACTTGTAAGAGTGTAGCTTTGAGTTAATGCAAATAGTGCCGAGTATTTGATACTTTGTTGTTACTACTATTCTGCAAATCAAGCATTTACATTATACAAGAATTCGACTTTGCTTAAGTTAAGTGAAATATAACTTTAATTCCGCAGGGTTATATTTGCAAGTAAAGGGCTTTGTTTAAGTTTAACTTTGACTTATAACGATCCTACAATTAATGTTCTACTTTAGTGTTTGGATGTCGAACTATAACGTTTGCACCAAACCATTCAATCTGATCTAAAGAGTTAGATGCAGATTTCAAATTCTGCAAAACGTGTTCGAATTTTATACGTTTTAAACATCCATGAATATTTAGAGAAATATTCTAAAACCGTCTGTAGTCGATCTAATTTGTGGGAACAAAACTGATCTATGACTATTCTGACTCTGGACTCAAAGGGTTGACTCTCCAGACTCACAGACCTCATTAGAGAATGACGCTGTGACGTAACTCGTATCAAATTGTCTTCATGGATTTAATCATAAGAAGAATTTGATTAATGGTATACTCAATAGTATCCTTTGACCTGAGATACATATGCTACATCCCGATTGCCAAGGACTGTTCTTTGATTGTAGTATACGCTGTCGCGTAACTACCAGTAAAGACTACTTTTGGGAATGGATCTGAGGCTTAGTGGGAGCTGTATGTAGTCAAGATGGGATTCTGTACTCTTGCACTAATACTGCAACAGCTAGACATCATGGGCCCTCTCGTGAGTTCCAAGTGTTAAGTGTAAGGCCTTACCCAAACCTACTGTGTGTTTGTTTTGGATCACTTCGAACTATGAAACGAGAAATAGAATGATTGAACATTAAAGAGAATGAATAAATCCATGTCTCTCGTTCAATTGATGTCTTATACAGAAGGGAACTAATGACTTTGAATTACGATAAGTCTAAACTACAACGCGAGTTTGTAGATATGCCTTGGTTACTGACTTAAAGTGTCATAACTGGTTGGGACAGCCATGTGTAGCTAGAGCACCTCTGACTGTTTCTTCAAATGTTCTCGGACCCTGTCCAAGTGGGAGATTGTTGGATAATGGATGTCCAGACCCGACAACACCAAGAACCCGACCCGGTTAGACCCGTAAAGAGTTACACTGGGGGCAACGAGATAAAAATACGCTTACTCGGCTAACCGGTAATTTACGAAAATATATGATTAATTTAATGTTTATTCATGATTAATAAACATTTAATTAATTACAAATGATTATTCTTGAAATAATTAAATAAACGGAGAAAAACATTTTGATTAATGTTTTATGGTGAAATAAATAAATAGTTATTTATATTTTCTCGTAGTTTGCGACTTGTGAAATTAATAAAGTTGTTTTATTAATTAATCGTAAACTAAAGGGGGGTTTAATTGCAATATTAAATTACTTGGAGAAGAGTTAATGGACTGGATCCTCATGGGCTTAGGTTTTCCATAAAGCCCAGGATCCATCCATTATATATAGAGGGCTAGGGGAGGAGTTTTAGTTTGCTTATTCCTCCACATCCCTCCCCTCTCTCTGCGCCACTTTTAGTGCCGCCACCTCCCTTCTCCCTCGTCCCCTCCCTTCACGCAAACCAACCTCCTCTAGAGCTTGGTCGTTTTGCTTCCTTCGTGGAACCCTAGAAGATGGCGTAATACGAGAAGCTACCGGACGAACCTTCCGCGTGACTCATCAAGGTATGACCACCTTCGTCCTATTTCCATTCACCATAGGTGACGCCCACCTCTAGATGGAGGTCGTCGCCATCAACAAACCCTAGCTCGCCGTCGCGACCTAGCGTAGCTCCGTTTCACTACAACGCGTTTCCATCACCACTCATCGGTACAATCATCGTCGTCACGATTTTACGAGTGCGAGCCCTAGTCGTAATAATCGTGGTAATCGCCCGGCTAAACCCTAGCCACCGTCAACGTCTCGATTCGATTGGTGCTCGCTTGTCGCCACCATAAACGGAATCGTTGCTATTCTCAACGAATCCGTTTGAGACGGTGTATGCGATTTGCAAACGATTTAATCCCCCGGTTCGGATTATATTTCCATGAAACCCTAGCGTCATCTTGTTGACCCTCGGTGTCTCTAACATTTTTTAGAACACCGCGAAGGTATATCTAAACTCCGGTTTTAGTTTAGATATTTAATCTCGATTAATGTAATCGTTAGTATTTTCACGTTAACCGGTTTAACGTGAAATGGTGTTTGCGTGATCATTTTGGTGACCGTGATCCTGTTGACATGATTTCGACACCAACGGTTTACGCGTTTTAAATTTAGTAAAATTTATTTTTCCGCTGCGTAAACGGATTACCGGTTTAATCCGTTTTAACTCTTAATTTACTAAACCCGGTCGGTAATGTTTTAATTAACGGTCAAGTTTTTTTTTTTACGTCACCGGGCACCCGTATACCACTGTCGAAACCCAACAGTGTAAATATGCAATTTCAAAGTAGACAAACTGTTCTTGATCACCTCATATGTTCATGGTTTCGGCCAGAATACTCGAAATGGGAATATCATGGTGAAGGCACAACGGGTGCATCGAATGGCACAACCCTTGACGAAGAAGAAGATATACTTCACCATGAAATGCAAGATTTGTTGAATGATGCTTTTTAAGTAGAAGGTGGAGGTGGAGTTGCAGTGGAGCTACATAAGGATGCATTGAATAATAGTCATGAGATGAACAATAGAGGAAGAAATTTTGATGACCTTATGAAGGATGCTGAAAAAAAGGTGTACCCAAATTGTATATACAATAAATTACCATGTGTGGTGCATTTGTACCATTTAAAATGTATTAATGGATGGAGTAACAAATCTTTGTCCATCTTGGGATTAGGATATGAAAACATCCATTCATGTCCTAATGGTTTCATGTTGTTTTGGGATGAAAAGGATAAAGATAAAGTTTGCTTATTTTGTGGCTCTTCTAGATGGAAATTTCATGTACCTAATCTAGAAAACGAAGCGAGTCCTCCCAAGAAGAAGGTTTCCAAAATATTACGGCGGTTTCCTTTAAAGCCTAGACTTCAAAGATTGTTTATGTCATCTAAGACGTCTAATCTTATGAGTTGGCATCATAACGAGCGTGTCAAAGATGGAAAATTGCGGCATCCAGCTGATGGATTAGTTTGGAAATATTTTGATTAAAATTTTCCTGAATTTGCTAGCGATCCTTGTAATGTTTGACTAGCTCTTGCAAGTGATGGCTTCAATCCGTTTAGGACAATGAATGTGGCACATAGTATTTGGCCAGTTTTTCTTATACTTTCTTTAATTATTCCAAATCCTAAAGGTCCTGAAACCAAGATAGACGTGTATATGCAACCTTTGATAAAAGAATTAAAAGAGTTATGGGAGGATGGAGTTAATACATTTGATGTCTCAACGAAACAATACTTCGAGTTGAAGGCTTCTGTTATGTTAGGGGTCAATTTCAGGATGCTTACAGAGAAGCTGCGTAATACTAGGAATCTCACTACGGTTTGGGAATCCCGTCCAGTCAGGTATCTCGAAATTTAATTATCGACTAACCCTTATTTTTGCCATGTGCTTTATTCGTTTTCAGGGACGTTAAGGGACCTAACCAACTCCTGAAGACTCGGTCCACAACTAACTGCCACGTGGAGAAGTGGGTCGCGTCTCCCTCAACGGTCAAGAGAAGTGGAGAAAGAGGATCCCGGGAATCCCGGATAGTTAGTTAGTTGTTATTTGTTATATAAACGAGGACTCGATCAATAGGAACACACACAACACACTTTCATTAGCTTGCTTGCGAATACGAATCATTGTAACACTTAGCTCTGATCGATCAAACCTCCAACCCATTGTAACAAATTGCTTGATCATTAATAACATTGACTTGGTGGCGGTTTTTCAGCCGGCACCCGAGGTTTTTATCCAGGATTCTCAGAGGCAACTCGAAGGATTCTGGAGTTTTCCTTGCTAAAAGTCCTTGTGTTATCATCCCAACTTGGATTACTTTCTCACTTGATAGTTAAGCACACTACCTCACAATCTAAGTTTGGAATACAGGATTCCTAAGTGAATTTTTGACCAAAACTGTTTGGCGCCCACCGTGGGGCAAGTGGTGCTTAATCCTACCAAAATCCCATATATCATTCACTTCATTTGATCTCCAATCCCAAAAATGTCAAACCCGCAAAAAGCTGTCTCGGCCTCTACATCGTCCTCCATTCCTCCTATTCCTTCCCTTTCAGGAAGCCAGAAGAAGACCAATGACCATCAGAAGAAAGTGGACGAGCAGCCGAGAAAAACTGATTATCCTGTCTTCACAGGATCCCAGGTCCAATCTGTTGATCCTGTTATTACTAACAATGATTTGTTTTCCTTGATTAAGCAGGTAAAGAATCAAATGGATCAGCAAGAAAAAACCAACTTAACGGTGATGAAGGAGATTGAAGAGCTAAAGAAATCTAGGAAGCCCATGGAAGAACAAAGTCCTCTGTTCCCTAGGCATCTTGATTTCAATGCTTCAGGATCCTCAGATCCGTCTCGCTACAACAACAAATCAGCATCAGGCTTCACTATGGCTCCTACAATAACTTCTCAAGCCGCTGGAAATGTGGAGAGTACCGCTGGATTCTCAGGAGCTGTCCCACCAGAATCCTCACAGTCACGCTACAAGAGTCCTTGAATTCCACCATTGTTGGGATCCCCAGCCTTGCCGTCTCAAGGATATCCTTTTTCTGTTGGAAATCCAAGCCAGAACCCTCAAGGATATCAATACTCTAACCCTTCTGTTTCTGCAGGAATCTTTAAGACCAACTCCTCAGAAGTGCATGACGGAGACGTTATCCCCATGCAAACAGCGACCACCACAGAGCCGAGCTTCCCAGCGGGCTATGGATACGGCTCTAGGATTCCAGTCTAGAATCCTGACCCAGGTAACATGTCCAATTCAATCCCTATTGTTTCTAACCAGGGTGCTCCTTATGATGCAGGTATTCATCCAAGTATCGCCAGGGAGCTCCAGAAGTTGAAAGAAATGATATCAAATGTTCCAGGGATCTTGAAACCTATCCCTGAAGTTCCTTTGGAAAGCCACAAGATCTCTAGATTTTCCTGGCCAATATCTCAGGTGGAGATCCCGAAGTGTTTCCAGACTCCAAGCATGAAGCTCTATGATGGAACCACAGATCCTGAAGAACACGTGGCACATTACCGGGAGCGTATGGAGATCAATCCCATTCCGGCAGGAATTAAAGAAGCCTGTCTATGCAAAGGCTTTGGTTCAACCTTAACAGGACCAGCCATGAAATGGCTACTGAGCATTCCTCCTAACACTATTACATCATTTTCTCACTTAGTTAACTTGTTTAACAATCAATTTTCTTGCAGCAGGACCTTTGAGAAGCTCACAGGTGACCTGTATCGAATAATTCAGAAGCCAGATGAGCCTCCCAGGGATTACATTGCCAGATTTGGACGAGAATCTCTTGAGATTCCTAATCTGGATATGGCAGCAGCCGTGGAAGCCTTTAAAATGGGGCTCTCCAAAGATTCACGTTTTTATGATGACCTTGTCATGGCTCCTTGCAGGAACCTCGACGAAGTCCGCAGTAGAGCCTTGAGATTCATCCGTTTGGAAGATGACGAAAGGATCCACCAAAGATTGTGTAACACCTTTGATAAAACCCTCGAGCTCGGAATATAAAATTTCAAAAAAAAAAAAAATTAAATTTTTTTTTTCTGGAGGGCATGAGGACCGCATGCCCTCTCTAGTTCAACCGCTCGCGGTCCTCATGACCCGTTAGGTTTCCGGGTCAGGATCCGCGTACTTTTTGACCCATGAGGACCGCATGGGGGTATGTTTGTGCACCTCGCGCGGTCCTCATCGACGCCCAGTAGTATAAAAATGAGATTTCTCTCATTTTCTGCTCATTTGCTCATTCCCAACTTAGAGAGCTCTAAGTTTTCGACTGGTATTCCCCTGTGGAGGCCATTTCCGGCCAAAAGAAGCCTCGGGTGTGAAGATTTAAGCACATACAAGTTCCACGAAGCTCGGGTAAGCCTCTAGTTCACCCATTTCTCCAATTTGAGCATGGTTTTGTTATAATCATCTACTGACAAGGAGTTTCTTGGGCTTATAAAGGCATTGCATGTCCGATCAAGAGTGATCAAAGACTTGTGGGAGTGTTCGTGTTGCAATCCAAGGTTAGTTTGTGTCGGGTTTTGCTTTATATCAAGTTTTTGGATGATCCATTGCCTAAAGTCGGTTTTGATGATGCATGCAAGGGTGGATTCAGCTTCTGGAGTGATCAAGGACCTTAGAGAATTGAAAAACCCGCTTGGAGAAGCTCGGTACAAGTTTTGTTGCTAAATATACAAGTATTTTATGCATGTGTATTTTCGGGTTTGTTGATGCTTCTGGAAATTTTTGCCTAGGAAACCCTACATCTCAGTGATTAAAAATATCATAAGTCAAGAGATTGGTAAATGGGTGGAGGCAACATTCGTAGTTTTGTGTTTAAAAACCCGAAAACTGAGTTATTTGTACTTTTATCAAGTGATTGTCAAAACCCAGATATTCCAGTAGCTTATGGTTGTTAATATGAGTTCAGATCAGTCCATTGTTGGTAAATAATGAGTTGGAATTGGTGGAAAAAGGGAAAACCCGCTTGTAAAATGATTTCGAGTAATATTTGGTGTTAACCGGGACTTATAACGAAAGTTTGACACGGCCTGGAGGCCTAAAAACTTATATTTTGACTACTGGAAGTGTTGGGAACAAAACCCCGTTGTCGAAACGAGCTAAAAATGCAAAATGGGAAAAATTCACTAAATGACAAAATAGTCGATGAGGACCGCATGGATTTCGTTTGTTGATTCGCATGAGGTCCTCATCGCCTGGAAAGTCAAACTGGTCTGTTGACCACCCATGAGGACCTCACAGGATGTTTTTCTGTTTCGCATGAGGTCCTCATGTGTCCCTAGACAGTTTAATGTGTTATTTTGTTGGATGATTTTTGGAACCACCGAGCTACCCGGTTATAGTTGTTTACGAGTAGGGTCTGTAAAATTACCAGTAGGGAATATTTTACTACTCGGTTGGGCCCGATGATCTCGTATGGGTGTTTTGGCCGTTCGGTGAATCCCTCGGGAATATCATTGACTTCCCCGTTTGTTATCGTTGCGGTTACCAACGTGTCGTGTGCGCACTTCTAGTTTGGATAGGTTCTGATATATTATTATATATATGTATTTTAGACTCGCATCTGTGATACACTTGTTGGACCTTGGATTCCTCGTGCCCGGTGACGTTCTAGTTTTCCGCCCATTGCAATCTGTGAGTTGATAGCTTTTCCCCTACTTTTACTTAACTGTTTTGGGGTGTACATGAACCATGTCTTGTTGTTGTTACTTGTTACTGTGCTTAGGTATTTATTACCGTGTTATAAATTTACTGCATGTTACGTGACGTTCATGACAGATTAGTATGGTTAATTTGGGTCCGTGTGGGGCCACAAAGACATATATTGCACCAATACAGCTGTAGAGGTAGATCAAGGTGTCTCATACCCGTTCTTGTTGATCCATTAGGGGTCGGGTGATGGCGTATATGCCTAGTCATAGGGAGCGGTGATGACCACTGGTCCGTTTACCCCTCTCGCGTGCTGGTTTAACCATAGGAATTTATAGCAGGCACAGTGTTTTTGT
The DNA here is from genome assembly GCA_039602395.1 of Deinandra increscens subsp. villosa. Lineage (NCBI taxonomy): Eukaryota > Viridiplantae > Streptophyta > Magnoliopsida > Asterales > Asteraceae > Deinandra > Deinandra increscens. The sequence goes on along the minus strand of JBCNJP010000229.1, from coordinate 1,116 downwards.
AAACAAGTTTTGGTTGCTTAAATGAGTCAAATGCGCTACGACTCACCAACAACTTTATGTTGTTAACGTCTTTTTGGTTCATGTGCAGGTAAGTAAAGCTATGGCGGAAGACACGTTCTTGTTTTGGGACGAGATGTTGTTGTGGGTTTTGGGGATTATATTGTTATTATGTCGTTTTTGTGACTGTCATGACTATCTTGTGTTGTTTGTTTGTGCCCTCACCGTACTTGTAGCCTTAGAGTGTCCCTGGGCTTAGTTTATTTGTGAAGCTTGTATGTAAGACTTAACATGATCTATGTTATAGCCGACATGGCTCTAGTTATGTTTGCTGGACGGGTCGTCTGTTGTTGTGAGCTTTTATCTACTCTTATATCTATCTTTGCTTCCGCAAGTTCTGATACGGGTGGCCGGTCCCACTCTCCTCTCCCCCGCGTCTGGCAGGGCGCGGCGGGGCGGGGTGTGACAGGTTGGTATCAGAGCCCAAGGTTCCAGCAGATTAGATGACTCTTAGAGCCACTAAGCTTGAACCTATAAGAACTCTTAGGCTAAGCACGGTGCTAAGTCTAGGACTTAGGCAGACGTTTGTTTGCTAGGGAGTAATTAAGGTTTCGTGTAAGGTCGGTAGTGATTACAGCCTTGCCAACTGCTATCCCTACCCACAGGTGCGCTAAGACTTAGTGAACCCTAGCAAGCACATGAAAGCTGATAGTCCCTCTTTTGTTAAGTGTTGACCTAGGTGGAAGTTCGTGAGTTAGGAGGATATCAAGGATTAGTGTAAGGTCGGTGGTAGTTTCAGCCTTGCAAACTGACATTCCTACCCACAGGTGCACTAACACTTGGTGAGCCCTAGCAAGCCAACCTAAGCTGATGGTTATTCTGTGTGCATGGGTAATAGGACACATCGTCCTTAGTGTGAGTTAGGGTAACGATACCCTAGGCATGCATGGGATTATTTTGATTAAAAATGCGGTACTGACTTTTCAATTGGACAGGTAATCTGAAGTCATGGTTTTCGGACGAAGCAAATCATCATCCTCACGATCTAGCGGAAAAGGAAAGAAGAAGATGGAAGCAGGTCCCAGTCGACCGGTTATTCCATTGAGCCCCGATTCTTCG